>UZAN01040125.1:74009-90915 GCA_900618425.1 Echinostoma caproni | reverse complement strand
TTCGTGCAGATTATTACTGAAGGTCTATGTTGACTTCAGCCATTTACGGGGTGAAGATCACGTCAAAGGTCAAAGGGGGGGTGGTCGACGTCATAACGGAAGATGTCTACGACCCCCGATGGCGTTAATGCAGTTGATTTTGGTGTACTTAGCCCAAAACGACGATGGTACCTTCTGTTATTGTACACTTTGTTTTGGACTTCATACCTCGGGAGTTGCATTGTCTCAGAAAACTGCATTTGTACAGGTGTGTTCAATGAGGACTTATCGATCGCCTCGTCTGTGACCAGAGCCCGTAGCCTGACTATGTTCACCTGCGTGTGGTGAGTTCAAACACTGCACGATACATATTATTTTATTGTTCTATTCACTATCTGATCGATCTAAACCTTTTTCAAATCGACTTGTCCCAAAATAATATCAAAATATCCGGTAATCATTTCAAGTTGTCTGACCATGATTTCAAGTAATCCGAGTATCATTTGAAGTTATCCGCGCATAATTTGAAGTTGTCGCGTTGACCTCACCGGTGCTGACAAACCTCCCAGCGATGTCTGGATGACCACCATACAGGACCGATTTCACTACCTTTCGTTGAAGCGCGGGGACAATTGTGAGACGGGCTTTGGTCACACAGTCCTCAATTCCCATGACATATACATCTGTTGTTTATCTTGCTAGTACGCGGAAGCCTCTGTGTGTGTTCATCCCCCTCCGCTGATACCAGTGAATCATGCGCGATCAACACTTAGGTCATTGCTTACCTCCATCGCATGATGCTGCTATACAGTCCGATTGCTCTGTCGTTTCACATTGTCTTGTCCCTCTCACCCGTGACCTTAAAGAAATGAATTCCCTCTGACCCTTTCTGTGATCTCATTGAATCATATTCCACCATCTGTTGCACTTGGCACCCCTCACCCAACACGAGACTTTCTGATTACGGCATTGTTCGCTTTGTAATGCTCTTCTTGTCACGTCCAGTACCAGGTCCTTGGTTGCGGCTGAACTATTCGACCGATGAGTGAGCCTGATCGGTCATCTGATTTTCGGACCGGCGTGGGAGGAGGATAAGTTCTGAATCCGATGCTGCTTAGGTGTTGGTAGAGAATCAGTTGTGGAGCGATGCGCCATGTGGGAAATTCGGAATGGACAAAGTTCAAGCAATGATGACACTGGGTCAACGCTTGATTCGTCTAAGATACACGCATA
Organism: Echinostoma caproni; assembly: GCA_900618425.1. Taxonomy (NCBI): domain Eukaryota; kingdom Metazoa; phylum Platyhelminthes; class Trematoda; order Plagiorchiida; family Echinostomatidae; genus Echinostoma; species Echinostoma caproni. The sequence continues at coordinate 89,703 of UZAN01040125.1, read as the reverse complement.
ATTTTTAAACGGGTTCGGTAATGAAACTGAACTTATCTTAATAATGGGCAACAATATCCACTAATGTAGGCCCACGCAAAACTCTTCGGGATATTTTCGCAACTAGCTGTTTTCTCGTTGAACGGTCTTGCTAACTACGTCGGAGATAGAATGCCGGCAGAAAGAAAGAATAAATGTTATGGAAAAATGCATAGTTCTTTTATGAAGGTTGTTCAGTGTTTTCCTTCCCGTTGCTTGCATAGTAAAATACGGCGAAGATAGTTTTCTTTCACCTTCAGAATGGTGGCAGTTGGAATACTTTTGTACTGCTCGACGATACTGTGTTTAAGCTCGTCGATCGTTCTCGTTTCTGGGAAATAAACGGTTAGCATTGGATATCCTCACAGAAAGAAATCCAAGGGAGACAGATCAGGTGATCTTGGAGGCCATTCCTTTGGTCCTCCTTGGTCAATCCATCTGCGGTTGAATTCCGAATCAACCAGAGCGTCGTGGCGGTGCACGGTTATGTTGGAACCAAGCTATGGTACCAACTTCAGTTTCTGTATGCCGGATGGCAGATACCATATTGTCTTGTAACATTTGCAAGTATGAGGATCCTTAAACAATCTAATAAGCAAATGTTTTTTTATCTGTTACGTTTCCGTTGAAAAGTACGGCCCGACAATCTTGCCGAGGTATATAAGAACAAGATTACGAACAAGATGGTCATTACATTGGTTTTTATCATGTCTTATTCACGTACTCATCGGCTGTCGATTGACGATCGTTTGGCAGTGGTTGCGATGTACTACGGTGCTAAACAAAACCTTTCACTAACCTTAGAGGAACTCAACAAAACGTGTGCAACGAGGGTCACCAGAAACGGTGCCAAGGCGCTGATAAGGGTGTAGTTGTTTGCCTGTTCCAACAATTTAGTTTTGATCGCCGCCCAGGCACTCTTAGGTTGCCCCTAGTCGTTCGTGCTTTTCAACTCGATCCTTATCGTTGGAAAGAAACAATCTTACAATTAAAACTAGTTTATGGACTCCCTTGATTCCCAACGTTCGGAGTATACGTTCCTTCTCTTGTCTCAGTCTCTATAATAGTATACACGATATAAATATCTATAAATCACTGCAGTTTTATCTCTAAGCTGCCTAATCTCTCATCAGGCTTAGCGAAGGAGGGTTAGCTGAACACAATATCCAAAAGGAAATCGAACAAACGCCCTGAAGATCCCTGTACCATTTCTTGTTTCACGCGAAAAAAAGATATTCCACATCAGAAACACTTCCACATTCCTGGCAGACCGGTATACCCACTTTTACTGACCTGTAAATCTTTGGAAGACGTAGGTCATGAGTTAAATTTTTTCTCAAGAGTAAGGGATCTCACTGTGGTGAGGTAATATTTCGTTGCTGGATTCTATGAACCATTCATCATTGCGGTAAGATTCAATGATCCGTCTCCTAGCCAGTGCAGATCACATAAAGAAGTAATGTGTATAGAGGATACACCTTCAGTCGATCGTAGCTCACAGTGATTGGTTGTGAAAATGAGAAACGGGTGAGCCATGCACCGTGTTTCAGACTAGGACAACAGAACGCCTTGACATTCATATTGTGATGCATCATAAGTGACACTGATCTACGGTCACCGCATTTGGTTTGTGTGGTCTAACCTCATAAAAATTGTTTGAATGTGAACAAACTAGTGTCAATCGCTTCCTCATTGGTTAAGGTGTGCAGACGCAATGGTTGTTCCTCAATAGATAAATACATAAGCCGATTCATGCTTGATTTGTTGACCCTGGTGGGCTAGCTGAACGAGAAGAACGTTTTTTAAGATGCCTTTTTCTGTCTTATAAGCCAGAGTGAACAGTTCTGTCTAATCTGTTGGCACTGGTACCCCGTCGCTTGACCAATGAATGTATAACACGGCCCGTAAACCCCCCAAACTCTAGCTCATCAAGAGTCTGAGGAATGACTGTGAAAAGCGGTGGATAGAAAAGTATAAAGAGATAGAGAAGACTGCGGCTATTGGTAATAGTCGAAATCTTTTCCATCTATTTAGGAATACGGGCCCCAGGAAAATGGATGTAAGTGAGGTTATTAAGGAATCTGAGACACACTGATTCACCATCAGCAACGCCGTCTTGAACGTTGGGCTGAACTTTTCGGGGCTCAGTTTAACTAGCCCCTGTCGACAACTGAACTATCACTCTTCACCGCGACTGCGCAAATACTGGTAGTTGATGCCAGTTCTTCATCTACAATGGAGGTTTCTCGGGAAATAAGGTATCTCAAAAGGCATAAGACCTCTGGCCCAGATAGGCTGTTCCCATCAGCGTTTAAGGATGGAGGTTCAGCCTTGGTTTCGGAGTTAACGAAACTCCAGGGCTTAGTGTGAGAGAGGGAACAAGTTCCAACTGAATGGTGTGAAGCGGTTATCATACCGATTTACAAGAAAGGTGACAGGTCCTCTTGTGAAAACGACAGAGGAATTAATTTAATCAACATCGCTCTAAACATATTGCTGGCATCATTCACCGTCGATTGTCTGTAACATGTGAATAGTGCACGCGGAAGAATCAGGCTGTTTTTAGACCTGGTCGAGGTTGTATCGACCACATCTTCACTCTTCTCCAACCTCTGGAGCACTAACATTCTTTTCGTAGACCCACCATCTCTATCTTCCTCGATCTGAAAGTGACTTTCGACTCAGTAGGCCTCTCTGAACTATGGCGCTGCCCGAAGGATTTATTTCAATATTACGATCCTTCTATACTCATAGCCGAAATCGGGTCCGAGCTTACGGTACGTATTCACCCGAGTTCACCACCGAAAGTGGGGTTCGTCAGGGTTGCCCTCTCCTCCTTTTCTATTTAACTTTGTTATAGATTTGATTATGGAAACAGCCCTAAACTCGTGCGAGAATAGTGGCATCGATTTACTCCCAGGTGGCATACTGTATGATCTAGAGTATGCAGACGTCATTTTGCTACTAATTGAAGATGCAGGTGGGTTGCACGTTTTTCTGGTTAGTTTGAGTGCTAGTGTGACCATGTTCGGCATGCGTTTTGCACCTTCAAAGTGTAAAATGTTGATACAAGACTGGGTTGGTCCAGCACCCAGTCTCACTCCAACTGGGGAAGTAATGGAGCAAGTGGATAGGTTTTGTTATCTGGACAGTTACATCTCACCCGGTAGGCGCATTACAGATGAATTTTCAGCTCGCATACAGGAAGCTCCGTTGGTATCTACCGACGTGAGACATCTGTGGCGCCGTCGCGACATCCGGTTGTCTGTGAATGGTCGAATATCTGCTGCAGCAGTTCGGCCAGTCCTGCATTGCGGTGCAGAGGCTTGGCCACTACGAGAACAGGATAAAAATAGATTATCACTGTTGGAACACCGCTGTCTACGCAGCATTGCACGAGTTTGGTGGGGTAACCGGACGAGCAATACTGAGGTTAGGCGTAGAGTTTTAGACAGTCGCGGTCGTCCACTGGAACAAGTGATCGACCTCCATAGATTACGTTGGTTGGCCGCATGTGTTACTGATGTCACCAAATAGGCTGCCACGGCGAGCGATGTTTGCCGAGGTAGGTAGCGGTTGGAAAAAGATCAAGTGTAGTCAAACGAAGACTTGGCATGAGGGTATGAAAACCCTAATCCGGAGACCAGGTCCCGTAGGTCCCGTTAGGCTCTCTGTCTTGGGACCTCGTGATGATCGTAACCGAGACATTGAGTGATATGGCTGGGTGTCCTAAACAATGTCGTTCGTGCATCTTCTCAATTTATTTGCATCACTAATCCACTGAACTTCTCAATTTTCTCTTCGATCCTATTTTCAACCTTCCTGTTTTTCACTCATTCTTCACCAAAATAGACAGCCAATAGACAGTAACCAAAAGCAACGCATGGAAGTGCATGCTTAGTCATTGTTTAAACTGAACATAAGCGCAGTAAAGGACTCGGAGACGATAGAGAAAAATGCCTTCGGGGATCATGTGGGATAGTATGCAAGGTATCACCAAACCTTTCACCCGTCGCCTCTCCTGTCGCAAAGCTCTAAAACATATCTCTGACCTGTTCTACACGTCAAACACAGCTAAAACAATATATAACCATGGATGAGGCCAGCGTAGGTAAACTGGTCTTATTGAATCTTCGCATAACCGACGAGTGCGTGAATACGCCTGACGAATTGGTTGTCTTTAGGGTTCTTCTCACAGCCCACGTGGAATGTTTTATGATGAACTGAGATAGATCGCCACCTTTGAATGTCAATTTAATGACTAGGTTCTTTTCAGAGCCTTAATAAAACAAGTATCTTCCGCATACCATCTTCGATGTACGAGATCATCAAAGCTTCAAGCCGTCAAGCCTTTTTCTTGTTTGTTAACTGCTTTAATTTGAAGCCTATTACGTCTGCAGGCACAAACTGGACGGAACATTTTCTGACCCGTGACACAGCAAACAAGAAATGGAATGACCACGTGTTTTCTTATAAGGGTTTAAAGCGAGACTGAAAATCGGTCAAGACAAGCGCAAACAGAAGTGATTTGTGATGAAATAGGCAGCCAATTGGGATCAGGTGAAGTATCTTGAAGAAAGCTGAACTAGACGATAAGTGTAAGCGTAAGTTGGTTAGTCAAGCAATTGCATAGAGGAGCACGGAGATCACACATTTATGGCCATACACGTGAAAATCCTAGACACGGGGATAAGGGTGTTCGTGAAGGATTCCGGTTTATTGGAACCGAATATCTGTCAAACATTACCACACTAGCCTATCAACATGCCAATAAGTGGCAACAACTAACACGTTGGACGTTTAAACCTGGCAATATAGTTAGCTCGTGGTTTACAAAACTGACATTTGGACTGGAAAACACTAAATCTCAAAAATGCCCAGGGTTCTGATTCACTGTTAAAATCCTTGTTGGAGTGACGAACAGATATCGGCCGGAAGAATAAATTGCACCATTGCCATTTGCAATTAAACTCCATTTTGGTTCAAAGAAATCATTCTGTGGAGGAGATTCTTCCGTTATGGGATATTGCCTATTGGCAGGTAAACAGATAACGCTGGCTAAGTTGATAATGGCTGTAGAAAGAGGGCTGACGCTCTTTCTTTGGTGGTAACAACTACCTAAATAGTACAGAATGATTGTGTTGCATGGTATTTCAATGTTAATACTATGTCTAGGTAGAATAAGAGAACAATCCGTTGAACGCCTCTAAACCTTTGCTTCAGTATCACAAACTGAAAATGATGAGATATTTATCTGAAATGGTTATCTACTGTTTTGAGGAATTACCATGTATCCTTGAAGTAGGTTATTGATGCTCTTGTTTCACAGTATAACATAATTAATTTGAGACATTTAATTCAGGGCGCTTATATCAAAGTCTCATTAGGCGAACGGAAAAATGGTATAAATGTATTTTCAAGGTATCCCAAGACAAATTAAATTCAAGCCAACGTTTCACATGATTCGATGTGATTGCGGTAACGGAGACCACAAACCACATTTATTTCTGGCATTATACTACTATCTACGCTGCGTGAGTAGTTACATGGTGGACAGAAAATTCTGCATACAAAAATGTCGAATATGGCCCGTTCAAAGGAAATGCAAAACAAGTAGGTATTTAAGATTTTTGGGAAGCAAATAATAGTGTTTTAACTCTTGAAAATCAGTTGTGCATCTCGCGAGCTATAATCGTAGATTCCTTGAGAGCAAAATGTATTTCTAAACTGAAAAGTAATCCATAATAAGAATTTAGGTATACAGATTTCACTTGATAATAATCAACAGGACGAAGAGAAATAGTTTAGGTCCTGACGATAATTTGTAATGAAAACGAGGCAACTGTTTACGATCTGAAGATTTAATCGTTTTTTGAACTGTGTAAATTATTTATGAAAAAATCAATGATGTGGCGAACAAGCTTACTTTTATTGCTTTATCTGCTGCTCAATTAAATTACATTATATAACTCATATAATTAACTAAGGAAACAGTCAAATCTGGTTTGTATTCTATGTAAAATGGGAGTTGAGAGGTTAGGAGGGGGATGAATCAACACTGACCACATAATTGACGATTCGATGACGTGGATCCGATCTAAAAGTAAAGCCAGACTGCTATCCAGAGCGGAGGCCGTAGAAATTAGAATAAACAATCCCCCACTGCGTCCACTTAAACAGTTCGTCAAACCCCTTAACCTCTCTTGGTTATGTGTCTGAAGTGCCTCACCTAAAATTTAAGTCAAATATTCATATTCTGCAAGGGACTATAACCAACTACGAAAATTACAGCGGTAATTCCTTAGTACCTTATCTTTCAGTATTTTATTTTTAAAATTAGGTGATAAACCTTGATTTTTAGCATTTATTCTAATGTTTTGATCTAGACCAGGACACCTTGTTAAACTGTATTGCCTATGAATGATTTGGGTTTGCTTGTACCCAACCCTTCAGTTTGTTTTGCACCTGTTTGTCCATCAATCCCGCTTTCCTCGTTGTTTATCCAATGGTTGCCTACTTTCTATCGGTCTTGTCGTGCCGAATGAAGGAGTTCGTTGAAGTGAGCATCTAAGGGATTGATGATGCATTCCTCCTTCCTATTTTTCCTGGCCACTAGATTTGCGTCTTAGGTTCAAGTCTCGTGAATTTGCCTAGCTCAATGCCCGTACCAAAGATGTGACTTTGGATCCGCGCATCGTAGTGCAGCTGTTTATTTTTCTGTAGGCTAGTGCACAGGTCTTTTGTATGTCTCTCTCACGTGACGCGGATATACCGTTTGTAAACTCCTGATGAAAACAAAATTTACAATTTTTGTCCGATATTAAAACTGGATATACCATAATGATAATAATAGTTGTTCTCATTCATGTTAAACAAACAACGGACTCAGAATTTTTCAATACAATTATCTTCCAAAACGAATTTGAATAAAGAGCACAACACTACGGCAGAGCAAATTTTAATTCCGTAACCATTTTGCTCCATCTGAGCTGGGGTTTATTGTTGTACACGGAATAGATTGTAGCCTATGCAAACCTTAGCAACTGTCTTTCCAGAGTTGGGTGGGCTTTTAACCCTTTATCGGCTTAGTGGCTAGTCGTTAGTAGATCAGGAACAATAGTAGATGGGGGTGTTCTGAAATATTTGCTTGGGAGATAGCTGATATCGTCATTACACGTTCAACCCAGGTTGTGTGCGTTCTACTGCTCGGATTTTTACATGCTTCTCTGATCTGCTCCCGAAAGTGGACACGAAACCACAATTAATCTAGGTGCTGTGAAGAGGAGAACCAGATTTGCATGTGAGTTACAGTCAACATCAACCGTCTTTGTAGAATTTCCTTGATATTCCTACTTTTGAGTTGAGCACATTTTTGTTTTGCCATCTTCGAATGCTTATGCTTGGATTTTTCGGTGCATCTTCGAATGAATCTGATTGGTTGCCTATTGAATGTCGAAGCTTCCATGAGCCGAGGTAGCTTATTTGTAAACTAACTCAGTTGTAATGCTACCCAACTCGATTTCACACTCGTTTGTGTTGGATGGGTGCTTAATCCCCCCCCCTACAATGCATACATTGTCCGGTTCATATGGATTTTTGATGCGTAGAACTCCAAATGGTCCCGTCCGGTTTTCGAGCAATTAACAATATTAAAAACTGAGCCTGCGTTATTTTACTCCGTTTCCATAATGAACTGGATGTCTTTGTGAAATATATGCAATTCAGCAAACAACGTCCCAACTTGCCTGGTTATTCGGGTGATTAACGCAGTGCGATGGACGCACTTCCTGAATAACGCAATGTCGCTTAGAGTCCAATTAGCTTAGTACTCGAGAGTGGACATGAATTTATCAACTATAATAAGATTCATAGCCCATAGCTACAACAGTGACTTGTCTAATCCTTCTGATATATAAATTGCTTGTTTTTGTAGTAAGTACAAGCTGAGATGAAACAAAATGATCCGGGAATTAAATTGTGCTCAATCTGAATGTGTTCTTTGAATTAGGTCTCGGAATTATTGTGTATTGATTGAAATATTGTTATGCAAAGGAACAAATCAAAGTGAATCAATGGAGATAAAAAGAAGGCGACTAGAATAAAACCTTGTCGGAACTGCGGTATTCAACTTGTATTCATCCAACTTCGAGCGGTCGATTTTAGACAAGAGGTTATTTAACTATGGTGGTGATGCAGACAGGATATATGCGGAGATGTGTCTACTTTGGCTACTCAGTTGAAATTAACATGGACATATTGTCAAGCTTTTGTCGACCACAGTTTGCTGAATATCTTTTTATTCGTGAACGTTTTGTTCTGGAACCAATGGACATGTACCAGTTTGCTAACTGCTGATTCGTGATCACAAAACTGGTCCGCATGTGACCTACGCACATAGTGTTTTGCCGGACTGTGCGGTTCGCGACCGGTTTGATGTACAATGTCAAATAGCATTGAAACGGTAAAAATTGGACTTATCAATGACTCTATCACCATTTTACTCGTAACAAGAATTTCCTTCGAAAATGTTTTTTTTCGTTTATAATATAATTGAGCTTAAGATTCACATGAAAAAGCGTCCGTTTGTCCTGTTCGTGTAGATGTGTGTGCGATGCAAATTGTTCATTCAAATGCTCGTGTCCGATTGGTTGCTGATTGCTCCGCATCGATCAAGTGCTAAGATCGACCACACAGAGGCGTGAGTGTTTCCGTGTGTGTGTGTGCATACGTGTCGCAAAAAAAGGGTAAACTAAGAAGAACTTTTGCGAGATGGGATAAGTATTACGTTGAAGTCGACGACACAGCCCAATCGCCAGGTTCTTTTGAACGATGCCACACATAACTTTTTCGGACATCGTCTGCTTAACAATACAGATCCGTTTTTTCTCCAATGCTTTTCTGCATTGATAATTCTGAGTCTGAATGAAATGGAAGTGACAAAGAACCCGCATAGAAGGCGAGCAAAAGATAAGATGAGAGAGAGAGTAAAAGAAAGAGATGTTTAGAGAAGTGACTTATTGTGGAGATGGTGATAGAAAAAAATACCCGATTGAAAAATAACACGTGATCAAATGAATGATGTTTTTCCGAAAGTTCGAATAGGACTGGTGACTAAGTCTGTTCAAATTGAAGTGCATTCAAATAAATAATTCTCATCGGATAATAAAAGATCCTGATTAATATCGTGATATCATTTTTTGCCCGGTCCTAACAGGCACAATTGTTTAGGTTTGTGCGATACGGAAGCCGACTGAGATCGGGGAGAACTAAGTAGAGAATCAGTAACGGAAGAAATAGTTGATATCTGCAGGCTCTTTGTTCAATCACAAATTTGGTTCCGATGCGCCTCTGGGGACTAGATTTCTGCGAAACGGGGTTGGTCGGGGTAGCCTTGGTTGTGGTTGATTTTGATTAATCGAAATTTGTAGCTCTTGAAAATTAGATTCTGTCGGTACACGTCCGGTCGGAACAAAACGTCTTGGTCCCAAAATGAACGACTTAGTCGGTGGTTTTGGTCGGCCCCGATCCTCGTCCCCTTCGCACGGGGCTGGCTCTTTCAAGGGTGCCGAAGAAAGCATCAGTGGTTCAGGTCCATTACCGGTATGCGCAACCAATACATCTGAGGAAAAGTGCACACTTCGGCATCGAGGTGGTTCCGTAGTCGTCGATCCGTAGGTTGGAGAACCTAACGATGATCGAAGTGGTCTGGATAGCGAGAGTCGATGACTTTGTAGACTCTATAAAAGGAAAATTGAATAAAATCGATTTGTTCCTGAAGTAGTGCGATCCGCATGCAAATTGGTTCCCGCTTCCAAGGTGGACAGTCAAATAAAAAGGCATTGTGTNATTGTGTTGTCACCAAATTGAAAGGTTTTTATTCTGATTTTCATTTGTGACAGGCAACCTGTGGAATTTATTCGCTTAAAACATCCAATCTGTATGTTTCACATTTTCCTTAGATTAACTTTGAAAATCAGAACTGTCAACGAGTGGTATGATCTAGCAATTAAAGCATCCATCAGTAAAAGGGCTTAATTCATTCAGCTTATTGAGTCTATGTCATAGGAAGATACACGGTTAAAAATGGAAAATGTGCCATGTTTATGGGGTCAGTTATTTACATAAGCTCAGGAGTTTCACTAATGATGTGCATTTCCCGTGGCTCTTACGAGCTGCTCGTGGTAAACAGTAATAATGTTCACTGACATGATTCATTTTGCACTGATCATACTATATTTTAGTATCTCAAACGTGCCTGAGTTCAAACTGTACACCAAAACGCCAGCAAGTAGATTTTTTTAATAAATAGAATCACTGTAGGCATTTCTCGTGGACAGAATACTGCTAGATGATAGTCCGGACCAAAATACGTGGATTTGTTCGGTGATCCTGACCTTAAACCTTCGGCTGACCAAAGCATGATTCGCATGACGGTAATGAGGTGATCAAAACCGGGAACCCCTAAAAGCCGGTTCCCGTTTAATTATACCACGCGCTTTTTAAACGGGGTCAAATATGCCTAATACATCATGATGCACATTCAAACTTATACATATGAGGTTGATATAGATTATGCAAGTATGGAGTATCATCTTCAAGTCATACTTTTAAGGAATGTACATGTTTACCACCATCATGATTTTTGGGTAAGGTATTATTGAAAAAACACAAATGTCGGTTTATGATGTCTTGAGAACACATGGATGAATTATGTCCCAAGTCTTTCAAAATTCAACATGCTCAAATGCAACAAAAAGACACCTGCGAATAGTATAAGTTACCGAGCTGTTAGACTATTCACGTCCAATCAATGGCCACAATTTTGTCGGGTGAGCTACTACCAGCAGAAAGACATCCGGTAAAAGCTATTCACTAGCTAAGCACCTAGTGTTCGTTCGATCCTCGTCCACAGAAACGGTCGTTCACAAATCATTTCCAAGGACTAACTGTGTAGTGCACGTATGCCTGTGTGTAGGTGTGTGTGTGTGTACGTGTGTGACTGCATACAGTGTATGCGTGCGTGCGTGCGGGCAAACTTCCCGTTCGCTGCGAGCATGACGAAACGCAACATGTGTGGCTTGCAAATCCGACTGCATACTACACCGACCGAAACAGTCTTGCTTTATATATGTGTGTTTTTGCTCCTCTTTCCCGGTTGGGTACCAATCCAAACAGCATGTGTCTCAAGTCGGGGACAACTGGACGGGGACAGTTCGATTCCGAATTGTCGTGAGATTGAAAAGTGAATGATCAATTATCGTGCATCACATCATCATATTCTAACGGAATAAGTCAAATGGAATTGGACTGAGAATCAAATAAGTTGTGCGAACAACCGCGATTCGGTCGAAAGTGAATGCCAATTTGCCTTCTTTTGCCTGCTCAGTGATTAGTTTGGCAAAGTGATAAAAAATTCATTCGATTTTAGAATCACAAACGATGTTCGTTCAAAATTGAGCACAGCAAAGTTAGGGATACAACAAAAATGGACTAATAAGCTAAATTCTACACCCATTATGTCCATCGTACTTAAATGAAAAATTGTCTGTGGATAGATGCCTTTACAACTATGGCGACAAAGTAACCATGAGATGAAAGAAGTAGAATAATAATAAAATAACAACACACGCAGTTTTGGGGTGGAAGAAGAAAAATATTTTTGTTTATTTACTGCACGCGATTGTGGATTTTTTATTGTCGCGTTATTTTAAGGACTGCAGACCTGAAAAGATACATTCAAACTGATGACTTCGATGTTTTGTCACAAATCCCATCGCTTCTAGACAACAATAATCTGAATCTTTTAACTCCCGCCATCACAAGCCTAAGGGTGTTCACATTTGATGCGCATATTGATAAGAGAAGATTGATTTGGAAGTGTTTGATTGATTGTGAACTGTTTAACACGCATCAACTATGCGCACTCAGTGTAGTTCTCGAAATCCACTCTAAAGCCTGCATTCCAGATGTAAAGTGTCTCTTCCCATCAGAGATACTATGTAGTTTCGTCCAAATTTTAGCTTCTTGTGATTATCATCACTGAACCCGTTAATCTCACCATTCCTATTGTTATAATTGTTTAAAGGAACTCATCTCAGAATCATTCCTTGAAATAGAGCAGATACCACGTCCACTTGCTAACTGGCTGATATATTTTATCATGGCGAATGTCATGGAGAGATTTGATCCATGAATAAACGACAAAATAATGTTATCTGAATGTATCAGAAAAAAACTATATTGGTTTTGAAAATCAAGTTTGTCAATAACAATTTCTGAACAGATGCCAGATACGAAATAACGGTGAGAGACACTGTATCAGAACAATATTGTATCCACAGAATTTCGATTGAAACAAAGCCGATTGTCGGGGTATATTGAAAATCCCCTATCGTCCACGCTGTGGTTTCACTTCGTAAATGCGAAAGGCACTCGTTTTCTGGATACTTTTGACAATTGTAAAGGTTATACTGATTTCCTGCCATGTATTCCTTCTGTTTGGTCAACTGAATAAGACACTAAGGGTTGAATGTTTTTTGATTGAGTAATTCTAGATTTTCTGAATAAGACTTGACTGAATTATACTATCAACATGACAACTCGTCTAGACCAAAGATATACGACTGAAAACATGATAAACTTGTCGGACATCAACAATTTTGCATAAAACAGTAAACAAACTATTTGTCTGTGTCCAAACACAAAAGTGGAGTGACCATGAGTCCCGTTTCGGGATTGTTGATCAATGATCACCTCGTGCAATTTCCGCGAACACCCGATTCGGCACATCTAATACGAATCACGTGACTTGCAACCCTGTGTGTCTTGATGCCCCCAGTTCGACATTATCCGATTGTAAGTCAGTCACTTGCCTGTTCTATCTGTCTGTGTGTGTGTGTGGCGAGAAAGGAAAATTGTTTATTTGTTGTCAAACAGAACGAGCATTGACCGTACATAATTTTTTATGAAACGATGCTTGCATGAATACTCTCGTGGACGCGTCTTCATTCGAGCTGACTTGGTGGATGTATCGGACATTGATAGGTGGAACAAAAGCTTTACTGTGAATTAAACCATTCATTTGCTACACAATCAATAAAGCGTTAGCTTATTTTATTGATATCTGAGATCGTGTTTGAGTCTGACGCTTGGCTATCTCCTCAGGTAGACTTAAAAGAGGCTTTAGGTTGGGGCGGATAAACGGTGAACAGCGATCGCATTTTACGCAGATCAAAGTTTTGTGTTAACCACAAGCTCCATGTCAACATCAAGTGTGTGTATTGGTGTGCACACAGTTTCGATTCTGTCTAATCAGGACAGACTTTGTCAGTTGTTACCTACCGGGAGTGAGAGGCAACGAGAGCGAGATAACAACTATCATCAACCCCACCAGGAGAAGTGGGCAATTGATTACTAATTGTGGAAACTGACATGGGCATCAAAATCTCGATGGACAACAGTACAACAGCTGATGGATCATTCCATCGGCAATAACAGAATGCGTGAAACGTGCACAAACGAGCCACGTTTATTTCTCAAAAAAATCTGTACATGAATGCGATGAACTACTACCGTATATTAGGCGTAATTGGCCCGAATGCAACTCATAAGTATTATTGAACGATATTAAAACTTACGGACCACAATGCAATATATAAACCAACATTTTGAGCGATGATATGAATGATACAAACTGATGAGCGGTAAAGTATACTGAAAAGAAACTGACAAGTGAATAACCAATAGATAGGAATATTGAAAGAGTTCACTCGATCACATAAACATTTTGTCATATACAGAGGTAGTAATCCTTGGATAGTGATGCTGAGATGAGGTGAAATGGAAGTTTTTTGAAAACTTGCAAATATATTTTATACCTTCTCCAGCTCGAATGTCAAAGATGGATAAGGTTCTTGCGTCCTACCGATGAGATTTCGAGTTTGATCTCCAGTTGGACTGACTCTAATTACGGCTGCTGTACTAAATGCTAAGTTTCGGTTCACAATTTATTTGCTATGTTTGTGACGAGAATCGTTCTGTAAAATGCTTTTGGTTATCATTAAGCGGGGTAATCAGAAACAACAATATATTAACTTTCTAATATTATGGAGCGGTTCCTACTGTACCTATGTGCAGTTATCGAATTAGACAAACAATATGGATATCTTTCAAAACTCAAAAGATCGCCACAAAATATGAAAAACAAGACACAGAGGAAAATTCCATTTCTACATAGTACAATTTACCGCTCGTTCCCCCAAACCCAACGTGACCGGTCTTTCGGACAGAGCACCGCGCATTGAATGCCGTCGCATCAGTGGGCGCGAGAAGGCAGATCGATTCAATGGGACCATGGAAGTTGGAGAAGGCACTGGTGTAGGACTGCCACTGAGTAGACACGAGTGAAAACGATGCGATAGACGTCAAGCTACATACAAAACATTTACTCTGTAAGTTATACAATCAAAATCAAGAATTACAGAGCTAAAACTATCTATTCCACTGTTCCTCTCTCATACCTAGATTTACGTTCAGTTTATGCAATTTAGAACCATCAATCTGTTATTATGTAAAATAAGACCTACTCAAAGAAACACAGATCTCAGACGACGCACCACGTTAATGGTCAGGAATATCACAACAACTGATTCAATTAATTCTCGTACTCCAAACCAGGAATTTTATTGTGGATTCGAATGAAAGCNATGAAAGCAGACCTGATGTTTAGGCTGTTTCCACACCCGTGTATACCTAGTTGCATATAGTAGCAAATTTGCCTTCTGAACTCACGTGCCTACGCATTTAGCTTTGCATTAAAACGGTGCCAAAGATATACATTGTGCCACATCTATCGAACTAAAACAGGTTAGCAGAACACAGGAAATACTTTAGGCTAACGAAACAACTATTGCCTTACTCATTTATTGGAAATGGAAGCTGTTCCGCAGCTACGGTTTGACAAAGATTATATATGGTGATTTCAATTTTGTCTGAACATTGTATTAATGAATGATGCTCGTTGTGATTACAATTTGCATATCAACATTAGGGCAAAAATTTGAAAAGCTTTCAACGGGTTCTGCGGATACGCGTGTCTATATACTTGTTTTCCCGAACGTGATTTAGGCACCAAAACTTTACTTGCATCTAAGTCATTCGGTTCAGAAAAAAACCTGGAGAACTATCCTTCGGATTACTGTGTTAGTTTTGTGGGTAAGATACGCTTAACCTCGGAAAACTGGACACCGGGGCCGGTTGTTGATCGTTTTATAAGAATTCCTCGTGATTAGCGGTAATTTTTTGGAACGTAATTGATTTCTCTGACTTGATAGTTTGTTCACTAACCCATTATTTGCTGGATCCTGATTACTTGAACTTTATATACATATATATATATATATATATATATATATATAAAGAGAGATAGACGGAGAGAAGGAGATGAGAGCATGCACACTAGCTGAATTCCTTTTATCCCATCAGTGTGGTTTTCCTCACTGTGGTGTAATTCTCCAAAGGACGTCCTTATTCGAAAACGCGAGTGTTATCTCGAATCATTTTGTTTAAAGCAATACGCGAATGTTATTGCGTGGAGTGAAAGACAGATTTGGCGGTAACTTCGTTTTCTTTGTCTATTTTTGCACACAGTTTCACACTCGGTTCGACTAATTAGCGG
>UZAN01040125.1:39207-73516 GCA_900618425.1 Echinostoma caproni | reverse complement strand
ATTTTTAAAGTTCATTGGCATCCAAAGAAAATCGGTCATCTTCTATCGGGAAAACCCTCGTTTGGGATCGGGGATCCTCTCACGGTTGTGCATGCCCATGTCCCCCTATTCACTCTCTTGTTCTCCGCGTCTTGGTCTATGAGTGTGGAATTAACAGATTAATTGAAGGATCGATACACACGGTCTGTATTGCTTGTTGTTCAGTCTGGATTCGGTGCCTGCATTCGGGGGCTGCACAAGGAATCTAGAAAGAAATTGAACGTTCTTGCAGTAGACTGCGCGCGTGTAAGCGTGTTTGCACGTGCTACGATGTGTGCGACACACAGCAGCAATCGCATCAGCAACTCACTAACTGCGGTTCAGGTGGGATCAAGAACAAACCCAGGGGTAGCTGAAAATCTGGGGTTGCCACCGATGCACATTTGTACGGGTAGACGGCATAGGTACAACCGCGGCACACATCATGTGGACACATCGAACTTACCTTTAGCTGATCCAACGATTCAAATGGTTATACTCCTGTCTGTGGGGATCAGCGATGCTAAAACTCCATATTTGTGTGTGTGCGTGCATGTGCCTGAAGACATTGAGGTACATGTGGCGCGGTCTGTAGTTATGTGTCTTTGTGTAGGCCTGTTGCCAAACGAACATACATGTGAATTCGGTTAACTGGAGAAGATCTTCGTGCGTGTTGTGTAAGCACAGCGAGAGACAAATTTGTTTCATACAGTTCCGTCCCATTTTCGACACGGATGTGTGTTTGTCTCCATGGTCGAGAAATGCATTTATCTTGCCCTTGAGGTATGACCGACTGCGTATTGTGAATTTAGTACTTTCCATGTAAAAGTTTGTGGGATAAGCGTGCCATCGGAGAAATTACATGCAAATGAGTGATTCGTCCCCACATGTGGCAAGGTGGAAAACCACTTCATCCTTCGTATATGTATGAATGTATATTTGATTGGGTCAAAATGGTAATAATAATGAATGCATACAAAACCTGAAAGTCTCAGTGGGTAAACCTACAACTGGACGAGAGTGGAATCATGCGATTATCCTGGCTGGTATCACACAAACTCCTTCGTGAATGATGGTTGACTGCGGGCAGGGAAGAAATACACTTTGGAGATGACCGAACCAGAAATGGTTTGCGGACTCCAAATCATATTAGAAAATCGACCTAACTTAAAGATGTTTTTCATAGAAATCACAAAGTTCTAACCAGATGCATTTTAAGGGACAAATAAGGGTTAAGCTAATTAAGCACAATTTGAACATTTTGCAATAAATTAACGTTTCGTTCCTTTTTATGAAAATCCGATATAAACATTGGAACCAATAGACATAATACATCTTTTTTCCAAAACCCAAGTGTGAACTAACCATGGATCTCTTGGCGAGAGCAAAAGTTTCAAACTCGTAGCGACGAAATGTTTTCACGATAAAGAAAGTCGACGAGTTCTCATGAGAACAATCATGGCCACCAGTTACTTTCCTGTGGTCAACCCAGATTTAGACTGTTCGAGTCACATGTAATTCTTCCATTCAAATCCCGGAGTTAATAAGACCGGTTTGCATAACCAAGCAGTTGATCCTCGTGACTGTGAGGTTCACCTAGTGCTACTGTGTGTAATAAAAAGACATTCCTATAGGTCTTTCATCTTCTACTGTCCTCAGTTGATGCGCTTTGTCAAATCCCTCATTTGTGTACCATGGAGACTTTGAACCTGTTTTTCAATATAAAAGTGATCGGTTTCTGGTACCGAGTACAACAGTCAGTTTATCAGTCACTCTTAAGGACATCAATTTATCGCGTGTGTTTATGAATGAAAAAAAAGCTTCGCAAATAGTATTCATTTTACACACAAAAATCAAATTTTCTACGCTTTCACTAGATTTGGTTGGCCACCCATAGGAAATACTAATCAACCAGTCAGTCAAGGGTATCAGTTTGGACACTGCGTGAAGATGGTGGCAACCATTTCGTGTTTTTGGAGAGTAAAAAATGAAGTCTCCAAAGGCAATGAAGCACCTTAAATTCCTTACAAATCAAGTTCAATTGTAATACGATTAAATTGATATTTTCTTTGCTACTGTTCTGTAATGAAAGACCAAATACATTTGCAGCCCAAAATCATGGATAATTTTTCTCTGATGTATCCACGAAAATTAACGGAACAAAAAGTATGAAAGTCTAATGAAAGAAAGTTATACAGACTCAACAGCTTCACGCTAATCGCGGTGCCATAAAAACGTACACGATCCGTCAAGAGAACAGAGAATCCGAGTTCAGTCAAACCATCCTTCTTTCTCCGTCTTTCTATCTAATAATTCTAATTCTAATTCATGCTGTCACACAGCGTGACGTTCCTCCGTCCCCCTTTCCGTTTCCTTTCCATTCACTAAGACCAATGAATAAGTGTTACATTCACCTAACGAGAAGCATAAAACTATTACTTCAATTGATCTGATTGATTGATTCACTTTATTCGTCGGTCCAAGATTACAACCCACAAAAACAGTTATGTCCCCTCTCCTCATTTAACTAGCTGGATCGGAATAAATGCCCTTATCAGTCAGTGATCCTCGATTGAAGGAGAATAGAAATTTTATTCCAAAGAAAGAGAAAGTGGAAATGATGATGATACCGATTAGGAAGTTTGGAAGTTCATCATTAACGGAACACAAGCGAGATAGAAATCATCAAATACCGCTTTTGGAGCGCGAATTAAGAGAGTGGAAATAGAGAGTAGACAGATTTTTCGAAAGAACTAAATTCTATGTGCATTAGGACCCAGACAAGTGTCAACACAGCATGATTTGGGTCGGAGAACTATATCTGCCCGAGAATTCGATGTTCCATTTATAGACGGAAAAGGAAGATTGCTTGACTTGATCATCACGTATTACATTCATCTCATTTGTCATAAATGAATTCGGGAAGTATAATGTATGTATGTATATATGTATGTATGTATGTATGTATGTATGTATGTATGTATGTATGTATGTATGTATGTATATATGAATATTTGATTGTGAACTCTCATGCTTTTGTTGTATAACTTGAAACAGACAATCCTTCGAAGAGTTCAACCGGAAGGAAGCAGCATGTAAAAGCATATCCTAGAACCCCTAAGTTCGACGTTGTCAATGTAAATACCTGAGTATAAGCATAGAGCAACCAGGAATTCAGAATCCCCTTCTTAACCTGCAATCAGCTTAAGGAAAGTGAAATGATTGGTTTAAAACAGGATGTCGCTTTAAAACGTTGTTAGCAAAGGTGCTTAATCCTTCAATTTCCTTTTCGTTTCATTATAGATAATAAAAACTCACACAAGACGATACACATACCTCAGACTCAGTACGATTTGAAGGGACACCGATAACATCTGACTTTTTGCAATGCACAATATAAACAGCTACCTGTTTTGTTGGTGTAAGATTAACCAACCGATTATACACATCATGAAGCGTTAATCTCAGCAGAGAAACAAATTGAAGGGATGGTTCCCATTCACGCACCTTGTCTGTGTGTGTTCGGTCACACTGTCTTCGTCTGTTTGTGCATGTACTATTTCCCGATTCGCATTCCATCCGTTTAGCGTGGCTTTTTCCACTTCCGTATCCGAATCTGTTGGTTTCACCACGCTCTGAAGCGAGAGGGGCCAGGTTTGTAAAACCGTACCGACTGAGGTCAAGTCTGATTGTAGACTCTCGCACGACTGTGGATACAAAGCGGCAGTAGGGGTGTATAAATAAAAGAAAAAACAGCAACCACTAAAGAAGTAGTATACTCGTGAACAAACTGGAAACGTTTGGCGATGATGGACAGACGGATGGATGTATGTATTTATCAACGGATGGATGATTGAATGAAAAAGTTAACTAATCTTCACCAGGTATTCAGACATTTCATTAAAGTTTGACTAGAGCAAGCAGCGATTGTTCTTCATAAGACTAAATTCCTATTATTGCTCTGGTTACTGTTGCCAAATACATCGCATGGATGATAGTTATCGGTTGACTCGATTTGTATTCGCGTAATCATACCAAATGCAAACGACGGACTGGAACTGTCAGTGCACAGGTAAATCACATTCACGTTAGACATATGAGAAAGAGGGAAAGAGAGTTATCAATCCAGGAATATCTGCGTCCAGGTAAAAGAAACATGTTATACATTCTTCGACAAATTCGTGTTGTTTATGGTCTCTTTCAAGCCACACAGAATTATGAAGAAAACATAAAGCATAAAACCCCTCCCCCACATCAATCTTTTTGTGCTTTTACTGTTGTCCAAAGTCAGCTTAATCAACATCGAAATGCCCCGTGCTGTTATGTCAGCGCTACCTAAGTATCAGCGCTGAATGATAAAAATGGGCAGCAACTGGACCGTATATCCGTCCAGTTTGATTGGGGCATGGTCACGATAAACACACTATGAGATGATTATTCCATTCTGGTATTTTTAATTCAAAAGCCTCAATATGGTAGGGGTGAGTGTCACCATTCGCTTTAACCTCGCAAAATGATCCTATATGACCAAGCGTCTCAAATAGCATCTGCTGAGGAAGCTCTGCTTACTGCCTTCTCGTAGCGGAGGTGTTTACCCACCAAAATGAGAAGACGGGTTGGTGAACCATTGGCAATTAACTTAGGGGAGTTGGCTAGAGACCCTGAATCCAAATCAACCAAGAAGAGAAGTACGAACTATACACACACCTTCCGGGTTGGAGTAGTAGTCACCGACACTATTGGGTATCAAGATGTGTTGGGCACTCCGTCTGATGAACTGGACACCCACCCCCATGGGCTGTGAACTCTAAGCTCCATCCTGTTGTTTTGCAGGTCAGGTTTTCTAGCCAAAGACTTCCAATGGAGACCCCGAGATTATCCTCCTTCCTCGGTCAGGTTAACCGAGAAGTAACATGCCCAAAAAACATATAGACACATTCCATAGACAGTTTTCATATGTTGTGGCACATTTGCTAGTCCTGTATAAATGGTTTCATATTATATATATATATATATATATATATATATATATATATACTACGGATCAGAGAAACAAGGTGAGAGTTTGGTACAAAATATAGGGAGCGAAAACAATCAATGCAATATGTTGATAAAAAAGCGCTGGTACTTCAGCAAATGACGGCTATTTTATCACATCAATTTGGAGTCAGGCATCATTTGAATAAGGTTAACGTTTGATTGACGGATCCGATTTTCAAGAGCAAAGTACCCAGAAAAGTAGTGCAGTTTCATCCAAAGTGGAAAAGAACAGTGTATTGCCTACGGCTTTTATTGCAACTCAGAAGTACATTGATCGAATGGAGAGAAAGCCGAATACCACAAAATATGATTTTGATCTTTGTGACTTGTTTATTTCCTCAGTAAGCTGTGTCAAAGTATCCTCGTGAATACATCAGAAAAACACCGGTGCGGTATACTCCGCTAATTTGCCAATTTTCTGTTCGAGAGTTATTCCAAACTGATTAGCACTTGGACGCTACACAACGATGACATAAGTTACATACCATTTATTTAAATAATTTGTTTTGTGCGCTCGAGCAAGAGAAACATATGAGGTGTATATTTTTCATAATCAGTTATTGTGGTGGTGCTTTTATTAGTAATAATCAGACAATTAAATCTGCAGTTACCAACGGTCTCAGGGTTGTAAACGCTGTAATTTGAACCCAGTTATCACTACCCAATTTTGGGTCCAGTCTACTATACTGTAGCCCGGTTGAACATTGAGATTATTCTAGCAGAACCTTGGCTGGTCCGCCAATCTTACTGCCCGGGCTTGGATTTTTCGGGCTTCATGAGTGAACCATATGACTTTGTACCACTGTGGTGCATCCCAGCGGTCATTCATCACCATATTGACGAAGCAACTTGGATTCGGTTGTGTAAGCATATTGATCCACAAGGTGACCAAAAAACTTATTGGTGGCCATAGTTCAAACTTAGACATGGATAAAGGTGAAACACGCAACGATGATAAATTATAGTCCACTTAGAGATAACAAGCTTAAATCAACTGTTTTGCTCTCCTGAATTTGCTGGCACCAATTGGTGTACTATTAGCAATGAGCTGATAAAAGAAAAGCATTGCTTGGAGCGCAATAAATCGGGATACTTTCGGATAAATATTCACCCCACTACCCTGCATAATTTAAAATTTCACTCAGGATCTCCCGATTGACAACTGTGTTTTCGATTGTCTGCTCGGAACTGAAGTCAGAGAGTCCACGTGATTTGGGTAATCCGCTCAGTAGTTGGGACAACTTATCCAATACCAGTAAACCGTTTCACATTTGCTTTCTCTGATCCACAGTAAAACATTTTCAGTGGATGATGTTGAAGAAAACTGAACACACATACAGGATCGACCATTTGTTGCGTGTCACATACGTGATCAGTTTCCTGTCGAATGATGATAACATTCTCCAAGGCTCCTTAGAATGGTCATAAACAATCAATGGACGAAATGTGTGTGCGTTTGTGTGTGTGTATTGACCCATCATGAAAATTCCCCATTTCTTTCTTTCTTTCTCAGTCTGATCAAATCACATGTGATGCATGAGCTATTTTGGTCATTCTAGAGGAACGAAAACGACAATAACAAAGAGCAACAACAACAACAACAACAACATGCTAAACCAAAACTAGTCAAATGTTATTCTCGAGGTAATGAATGTGACCACAGAACAACAACTTTGTCGAACTGCATCAATACTGTGTCAACCGCCTCCTGGAGATAGGTCGGATTGTGGATCGCAGGAAGGTGGATGGGGTGGCAGAACATATTGAACTGAATTCCGAAGAAGGCACAATTCAGGTCCTCTATTAGTGCAAGTATGCTGTTCAATGCCATCATTTACGATCACACAAAGAATGCATACGTGACCTGACCGGCCAAGGCCAGTAACGATTTTACATCACCGTCAATTTCTTAAGGTAGAACATGAACACAGAAAATGGTTTAATCGCTTCCATACCCAATCGACTACGAACGGCTACGTTTGTGTCTATTTTTACTACTACGAATTCTATCTACAATGACGACTACTACTAGTAGTAGTGGTGATAGTAGTAATAACAATTCGACATGTTTGGCAAAGCGTGGGAGGCGGCTATTCCTGTTTGGCTGATACCCTGGATTCTTTTTCAATCACATTCTGAACAAAATAGAAGGCACCAAAATGGCCAAAATGGACGCACCTAAAGCGTTGGTGGTATCTGGACGGGCACGAAAAGGGAAACTAAAGCCTAAAAAATGCCAAAGGTTACTTGTCGGTGGGGTTAAAAATGCTGCCGTAATATGAATATTTGCAATAAAAGTCTATCTTTAGATCAAGCAGATAAAAGTGCCCAATTGAATTTAGTTTTTCTAACATACAGGTAAAGTTTAGTTAAGTTGACAATATTCCTTTTCGTTTGTTCATCAAACTGAGAAAATCAAATAGACAGGCCCGTATCACCAGCTTTATTGATTTGTTAAATGCATTGTTGTTGATCGAACACGCTGCAAACAAATCGATCGGTTTGACAACAAGGAGAAATAAATCCAGTTGCCCAAGGGACACGGTCAAGATCCAGAACATCAAATACGTGAACGTAGCAACCCACGGATTCCGTAATCAACTAGGGAAAATATGCTACTACCAAGCTGTGTGAGTCATGTCAAATGATTTCTGTCTTTTCCAGGGTAATAAAGTTACATAATATGAATAGAGGATTCTATTATCATCGTGATCAGTAAACGCGAGAGATGCGTGATTAATGTAGGCACATTTCTGGGTCACAAGTGGGCTATCGGTAAAGTGGTATCTCAACCGTATTTTGTTGATAGATCAATACTATGGTAAGATCCGATAACAAACACATCGCTGATTATTGTTGGAGCGAACACGACCATCAGGAAACAATTGCTAGTGACGTCGATTGCTAATGCACTTTTAATGTTCAGTCTCATTGACGGAAACACTGCATGGTTCAGTTGATAGAACCATTTCAACTCTCACACGATGGAAATTAAAATCTCAAGTGGTCTTAAATCGTAATGGGACCAGCAATTATACGGATTTTCTTTGAGGGTAACTTAATATCTCCTACGTACGGGATTGCATTACGTCCCGCCGAGGCGAAAATGCAAGTCCAGGGGATTTTGAAAAGAACGGTCAGCTTGAAAAGTTGCCAACAGAAGGGAACTTCAAATCAGCGAAAAAACTCAAATGGTTGGATAACTTTACCAATGTGATGCGCGAATGATTTCTCATTGTTTGTTAGAACCATCTGCTGCGAACAGCATTGGTGCTACGATAGAAACTGATAAAAGAGACGCTGACAATGAAACACGGCGATTGTTAAGGCTTGACTGTGTAAATTCTATGCCAAAACGTTTGAAAGATGGAACCCCAGAAGATTTCAGTGATGAGTTTTCAAGTTACCAGTAAAGAGCTTTGCTGAAGTTAAGCTCTATTTAAGAACCACTCCAACACGGTTATGGTTGCGACGTGACACCTAGTAGTCCAAAGAAACCGTGGCGGTTTTTTTGCATGTAACGCCACGGAGGAAAAGCTCAAACAGTTATCCATTGAGACCACAACATCTATGACGTTTTCAATACTTAAACCCGCTGTTGTCCTTGGAAGTTGAAAACGATACAAAGAGAGCAGTGGGCATAAACAACGGTGTATTTCACAAACATTATTACGATCGATTTTTCGGTTTACATATGACTTTGCGGTCTATAGGCAAACACATACAGACAAACTTTCGTATAGATAGCTTTTTTATCGTATTTCAAAGACAGTGATTATCGGAGATCCGGAAGAAAACAATCCAAGGATATCTGTATGGTCGAAGATGTTCTCATGTCCTTGGAAGGCTAAACTTAACCATGAGTGATCAAATCCGGTTACTTCTGTAAACGTCTGCTCTGGTGGTTGGGTGACGTGTGTATATCTTCTCCACCGAGTATAAATCCGGAGTGCAAGTGAGTTACCAATTTGGCAAAGGATTGCTTGATAAGCTTACCTGCTGGTTGACAAAAACCGCTAACCGAGTTGTGTGTGCATTCAGGAATGTCTGGCTCCACCATTCAGACAGTAATTATTGTATCTGCGTAAATATACATACAGGTATACCATGTTGATCTCACTTTCGGAATTTAGTGAGATTGCTCTATTATTTGATAATTCACACGATAGATGATCTATAGCCAACTAGACAAAATGGAAATGTTAGATACTTTGTCTGCAAATGAAAAACAACCGTAGCATATGGTTCCAAATAAGGGACCATGGTAACGTTCGTCGAGCGGGGCACACGGAGCATTTCAGTCAACACTAGGTAAATGCCCAAAACTAAGTCTCACCCGGACAGGAAATTGTTTTGGACCGTCGGGGCTCACTGACCCACATAACCACCCAGGCATGTCATCTGGTATGTGTAACTCATTATACTGACTATTCCGGAACTAGTCAGTGTCTGTTGGTATAGGAGGTTTCAGAAAATCGAACATAACCAAATCAAAATAGATGTTCTCGATGGGTTCGCCATAAATGCCATTTTATGAAGAATATGAACAACGAAATCACAATGTAATCTGTGTTATACGAAAGTGGAAGTTGAAATGACGGGCCGAATTTTTATCAATAGCTAATTTGTTTGCGTTCTGCCAATGAGGCCCTTGGTTAGATCCTCAGTGGGGTCGATTTATTCACAAATGATGAAATATGACAAGATTGAGAATACGGCACTTGGATTATCATTTTTTTCATGTCATCATCCTTTTGGTCTGCACAGAACATATTTCATCAAATTTCAAAGAAAAACAAACCAAGCTGTTCTGTTTATAAGCGACGTGTACCGTCAAAATGTGTAACCTTGCAACAACAAACAGACTATGAGAACGCACGTGTAATCACATCAGTTGGATAAATTCTGCAAAACGGTTGAATCTATTTTGTGTCAGTGAAACTATTCAGGTTGATCAAAAATGCGCTACTGAGATAAGAATGCCCTTGTAAAGAATAAAGGAGTATATTATGTGGAGGTCACACCATCCAGTTGGTTCAAGTTAGTCACGTAATGGTCCCGCAGATAATGTGTTCAAAGTCACGCAGTCACTCCTTCACCTCTACGTCATCGAAAATGATGGTATCTGTGCTGTTCATTAGAATAAGAAATGCGACAGATGTATCATGAACAACAGCTATCTTAGCCATTCTAAGATTATTTGATTTAACTGACGATTTCATAATCAACAAATGTGCAATTTCTTTATTTTCTTCAGACACATGCACACCAAATTTGACGGGCCATCTCACAATAAATTCAAACCCTACTCTCGTAACGTAAGGTGTCCAAATTAGGGAAAACATGGGAAAAAAACAACAGCAAAATTGTTCTGTTTTCTTCAATCATTTAACAGTCCGTCAAAAACATGTTACTTGTTCTTGGCGCATTCGCAAACCTCATAGATGACACCCATCAGCTGTGATGCGGACTGACACACATCTGATACGGCCGGAATGCTTTCACGATACGATAGGTATCCAAAACAATGCTGTGAGTTAAGCAAAATTCAACCGAGAACCAAGAGAAGTCATGACCCTAATTAATCAAATTAAGGTTAAACTAAGAGGGGGAACGATTGTTGTTTTTTCACGTTCGTATGCCGTGGGGTACTGGAAGGACTCTGGTGAACAGATATGGGCACGGACACACACACACACACAAGCACACTTGAATCTATTCAAATCAGAATAGTTTGGCGTTTCCGTGCGCATGCTGTTTCAAAGTGCATGCACCTGTTGGGTTTGTTTGTCTTCTTGGAATGTTCACGCTATCAGAAGCGCAGATTTTCACCGTGACTAAATGTTTCGAGCGGAGGCAGTGGGAGTATCGATGATGCCAAGCGGTCGGATCAAAATAGGACATGTTTTCAAAGCGTTAATTACCAATTCGAGGGTGATAAACAGGCGAGGAAGCCAGCGGCAGAACATAAAAGGAAACCGGGCTTCATGCCAAACCGTTGGAAAAAGCTTCTCTTTTGGGGAGTACGTACTAAACCAATGGATAAAAACAGAACATTTTGAATCTCGCTGTTTTACTTCACCAAGGCTCCAAACTGAGCACTAACAGACCTGGTGCATAGGAGTTTAAAGCTCAATTTACCATTTTGGGAATGTTTTGAAGTGAAAGCCTTTGTTCAGTCAAAAGAAAAAATTCACACATATGATCTCTCATGGTTCAATGAGAACCGAGAAGTTGTTTTGCGCAAGCAGCAGACGCAAAATAAGTCCCCGTTTATGTCCGCTTTATTGATTTTCATTTCATTTTGGTAAAATACGTACCGCATCCAATAAATATTCATACAAACTGAATAGTAAATAAAATTCCTCCCTCTTTCGAAAAAAAACCAGTCGCTTCATCAGTCAGGTCCAATTGTTATCCTTTAATTCAACATTAGAGACAGCTAACGCATTGAACCAATTGCTTGCACTCTGATTTTACTCTATCNTTCCAACAACCCAACCATCCATGTAGATCTCTGTTGGTTTTATCGCACAAGGTTCACCTCAGAGGGTATCCGCTGAAGTTGGCTCATCAAAAGAGCCGTTTCGACTGCAGACGTCACTCGTTTGCAGTCAGAGTGTGCAGTACATGGAACTCTCTACCAGCTCACGTGGTCTGTGACCCAACATTAGTATCTTTCAAGCGTCAGCTTGATGATGCTCTGGCAAACGTTACGTTTCAACACCCAACTACATAACATATTCTCCGGTGCTCGTCAAAACATTACTTTAATACTTTACTTCCGTGGACTAACTGTGATATTGTGAATCGTGATCCGAACCAAAGTGCAAACACCCTATGGAATTTGTAAAAGCGAAGTCTTTGTAAGTTATATCCCATAACAAAAATTTGAATTTGAATTTGTAAATAACAAAAATCAAAAGTTTCTTTCTCGAATCAACAGGTTTGAAAGAATTCGTTTTTGTAGAGTAATAGAACCAAATGGACGCAAATAAAAAAGAAGTCGGAAACTTTGGCAACATGCAAAATGATTGACAAACCGGGTTGGATCATTCCATATGAGTTTGAGTTCCGAACCAATGAACAAATCACTCATAACAGACTTTTGATATGACGGCGAAAATGAGTTGTTTAATAAGCCTCAGTTTGCTGAGAACAAAAAAGATTCACCATTGTTCCCACCGATTTATGCAAATTCATTAATTGGGCACAATTAGTTCGGCACTTCCATATTCATGTTGATATAGTGAGTGACAAAAAGAGATGAGAATGCAAAAGATATAAGCATCTGCTAGCTTTGGATTTCCCACCAATTTTCTATAATGAAGGAAAAGCAGTACATCACGAGTAACAAGAAAAACATCCGAAATAGGATAGTTTTATTGAGTTGATATTTAAGACAAAGCAGTATGTTATCGGGTTTGGTAAGTTGATGTTTGCATAACGATTGGATGAGTTCGTAAATGGAAATTGACATCTTTAGACCTGTTGTGAAAACTACCATCTACGACACACAGAAAGGCAATTTCACATACACAATCACATGCACGCACTTACAGCTCTACGATCACTGTAATCTATCCCCCTCATTAACGAGCTCAATATCTGAGACTTTGAATTCCACAGATAAAATCCCACCTAACCTTGTCGTCAATCGACAGAAAAAGACGCAAGGCAAATAGGTCATTTAAACCGGAGTAACTCTGATGACGTTACCTGTAGATGGTTGTTTTAGGTTTCAAGCTGTAATTTGAGAAACCGATCAGTATTCATCACTCATTGCTCCTCAAACGCTCGAATTTCTAAGATTGTGGGAGAAGTTTTACTATGGCTTCACGAAGTACACCCATATCTGGGAACAGTCTATTCATTAGCTCCCCATTGCAAGTGTAAGAGGGTGAAACCGAATGTTCAGGGCTATATCCGTGTTTGCGGCTCATGGACAGTTATTTATTCCAGATGAGCTCCGGTTTTAGCATCTTCTCCTCAGGAAGAACTTGAAATTTTGCTACAGTATATACATTGATCGACAAGTGCGCCAGTTGATGCAGTGTTCTGATCATCCTGTATGTGTGAATTACATGTTATAAACGCACTAACTACCAACCTCCAATGGATTGCAGCCTTTAAGCCCTGCTTGCCGGTGGGTACCCAAGACCTTGGTTAACCGAACACTTTGGAACCGAGGCCGAATAAACATTCACCGTTTTCGTTCAGTAAATATAGCAGTAATGCACCTCTTCAAAAATTATGGTTTGTTTTCTTTACCCCCAGATATGCTCACCGTATGTACCCAGACCTGCGAGAGGTTTACACTGAAAGCTACTCACACATCAGTGAATATTCTATTTATGAAGACAACCTATCGGTTGCTTCACTTCCGGGAATTAGATAATTTTTGTAGTGATTTGCAAATTACAAAATACAACGTCCTTTATGAATAATGAAATTAACTCTTAATGATCGAAGAAACAACTCGGTGTACCATGAATGTAATCCGTTTGCTTGTCATGCACACATCCGTCCATGTGCGGGTAATTGTCTCGCGCGCACACAGTCAGCGAAATACCAAGTTGTCGGTGACTGTGTGCACGCGCAACTTTGAAACGAATGTCAGAATTGTTTTGTGATTCCTCTAAAGGGGCCGGGGACACTCGTCGTGAATCAACATGAGGTTGCACGCAAATTCCGTTTGTCGGGCGTAGTAAATGGATGCATCTGGAATTAAACTGGATTGTCGGACACAATTGTAGATCGACATACCGATCTGTGAAGAAGTTGTACCAACAACAATCTTCTGAGTGACAACTGAACCCCATTTGAATGAAGAATATTCTTTACTGTTACTTCATTCCTACATACAGCATACAGATATCATAAATGTATGATAATCGACTTGCTCAATGGATCACACATGCACATAAACAAAAGTTATTTATTTGACTTTACAATCTGAAACCATTTTAAATTGGGTGGAAATGGTGTACAATCAAGTATACCGTTTAGTTTATTACAGATTCTACGTAGATTAAGGAAATAAAAAGAAATAAAGTTTATTTTAGATGTCACGTGATTAAGCTTGCGGGTGATGAAAGCCGAGAAAAAAAATTGAACAACTCTGAATTAGCGTACCAGCACGGTCAGATTTTGTCTGAGATTATAATGAATACAACAGTCGAATTTGAGGTCTGGAACAAACGCCAAAACTGGCACATGACCATTTTGGAATACAGTAAACTAAAGATGGTATTGGAACTAAGCTAGACGTTGTTGTGTGCGTATTTTTTTAGCATCACATATCCGTAAAACAAATTACCATCTGCGTGGAAGATAGTTCAACACATTTAGGGGGCGATTTGTTAAACACGGTCCATAAAGCGGTTATGATAGCAATCCGTCTAAAGCAGTTAGGGAGGAGAACATAGTTGCCAATCCCAACACGTGTGGACCTGTCCAAACAGTTAAATAGAATCAACTGAGGTCAGACATCCAAAAACACTTAGACGAACAGGTGCGTTCTTCTCTATCACTTCTAACCTACAAAGATTGAACTTATATCGATGTGACACTTCAATCCAAAAGGAAGATAGATAAAAATCTATTTGTAGGAACATTTCTGCTCAAGGTAATAACCGTTCAAATGGTTGGGTCTAAACGGATTATGAAAGAATGGAAAATGAGCCAAAGTAGGAGCAAAGCTAACAGTGGAATAAGCACATTGTGTTTTTTAGGTTGTACTATGTATGACATAAAAGATCTCCGTGTTTGTGAAAACAAGCGGTTAAGTGATCAGTTTAAAGCATGGGTAAAGTTTATCTTATTTTGAAATGCACGGTTAATAAGGAACAGAGAGTACTATTTGATGCCTGCACGTGTCATTAGGATGTGAACAGTTAGGCAGTTTGCTTTCACATTTCTGTGTCACACTTTAGCTCACAGAGACCAATTGGGTGTTTGCACGATTCCTGAAAGGGCGTGATTCTTGAGTATAAGTTTACCGTCGACAAAAGTGAAACAAAGCCGATCTGAACATTTGAAAGTTGACTACTGCTCCCTGACTTCACATTTTGCCAATATCATTTCGATGGGCCAAATGAAAGTCTGAGGGAAAGCAATCAGATATGGAGCCTTTCACGAACGGTGCCACGTTATTTTCAATTCCAACAACTTTCGAACAAAATACTGCCGACCAAAAGTAGACAATTGTGAATCAGGTTGAACAAAAGACATCCGGTTTTACAGTTATTCATCACTGAGTGAAAATTACACAATCCCAACTACTTCCTGCTAGAGATTTAGACGAACCACCACACGTGTGCAAACAGGTGAGTTTGTTTTTATTTGTTTTGCATTGCATTGCAGGATTTCAGATACATGTTTCGTCATCTGGCGTGTTAATTTGTGGTATAAGCGGTGACGGATATCAAGAAGTAAGCATGCATCTCCATTTCGGGAAGCGGACGCAATGTAACTAGAATAAGTCGATCAGATTATTACATGAAAAAAATGGCCAGACAGAACCAACTGAACACAGGTTTGTATAATTTAAGTACACCACATTCCGGGATAATGCTGAGGCAGCGGTTTGTGAAATCTCTGTCGGGATCCCTTTGTTTGTTCAAGGGTCATAAAATATTTTATTTGATTGGAGATAGAGAGAATGACGGTAAAGAATTCGATCACATTAAAATGACAAGTGCTGGATGGTAATTAAATGAAGTGAACATTGAAATTAACCCCCACAGAAACTGCGTAAAGGTGATAAATCAATATTGAATGAGGTCTAACCGTTTTCCATGACCAACCACGCGAAAGATTCTATATTAACCTTTATCTAGGAAAAATGATTTTTGCGAATACATTTCTCGAGTGGTAGTTGTCGAAAACAGGCTTTATTAGTGTGACAAATTTTGCGATAGCCAGACGTGCAACAAACAGAAAAAAACAATTTGTTATTCCCGGAGTGGACTAGTTTTGTTTTCCCCGCTTGTGTTCCTATATTCTGCATTAAACCTATGGTTATCTTGGCGCCATATCTGAAAAAATTGGTTATATCTAGAGAGAGAGGGAGAATAGAGCAACTTCCTTCACCTGCTGAATTTCCCATTGACCAACAATCAGATAGGAACAACTCCAAATGGACGGACGAGAGGATATGAATTTGCTGGTTAAATCAATACGTGCTCTCCTCTGTAGTGCGTTCAATAACAGCTTCATATCAGATGATGATAATTGCAGTTCAAATTGAGCCACCATTTTCCAAACAATGACCTGAGAAAATTGCGGTTGATCCGCCCTCGATTATGCTCCTTAAAGGTTATGTGCAGCTTTTCTCAGCTGTGATTGAACTCTACCGTCGTCGTCTTGCTTCGGTGTGATCGGCTTACTGGCTCTTCGGTTATGACTTGACGATAAGAATCTGTTGATGGAGCAACAAATTGTTCACTTGCAAAAATGAGGTGCTAATTAGTCGAATTTATGCGCCTATCGACTAGGTTTACACTCGGCTTCAACTACATGCTTCCCAACTCTTGCATGTTTCATCCCCAAGTTAAATTATAAATAATTGGTGAGCTTCCTAAAGCCAAGTTAACAGCCACAAACAGAAGCATAGGAGTAGCATCTTAAGCGCCACTAAGCCCGTTATTAAGCCGCCAGTATCACCCTTGAGTAAATCGACACCAAAGTCAAGCAGCATCGTACAGCGCGCTGGAACTCATCTTAAAACCGTACCCAAAGCCATTCGAACCAAGTTAGCTTCCAAACTTATCGCTACAGTCCCAGAGGCAGAGAATGTAAAGCGGAAGAGCACGAAAGTAGGTAGAGGTTGCTCCTGCAAGAAAACAACATCTTGCCCACAAGGCAGAACCACTGGCAACACCAGAAAGGTCATCTGGGTCCCACAGCTGGGCCACGGTTGTGGCCAATACACATCGGCATAAGTTAGCCGTGGTTAATGAGGACTCCAGTGGGAAATAACACCTGAAAACCATTGTGAGTCCACTGTCAAATCCAAAAGTTACTAATATAGGTAAAGTCAAGGGTGGACTGTCATGGGTTGCTGAGGACATTCCCACCGTCAACGTTATAGCGAAGAACGAGGTGGCTCCTCTGTTATTAGGCCCGAGGACTCTGATGCTATAGATAGGCCACCCCCGCCAGCTCTAGAAGCAGAAGTTATCATAGTGTGTTACACGAAAACTTGTTGTATCAGTGGAAAGTGGGAAAAATTAGGAGCCCGCTCCCGGGGATCAGACACAGCCAGTGTCACTGAATCATTGCTGAAGAAGGAGTAACCTGTTGCCCATTTAAACAAGCATGCAAGCTATGGGCAGGACAGGGACCACAGACAGGAGGGGAAGTAACGCCGCTCGTCAAGACCGTCCTAAACCAAAGGTGAATTTAGCTGAAGTTAGCTACTTTGCATATCCAAGCCACAGGATACTGTATTCAGCTAGGTCGGAAGCAAGTGAGCGTAGCATGCATATATACAGCCCCGAATACGATGCCAAGGGAGGATACGGAGATGCTTATGATCCTGCAAAAACCTCTGACGAGATACCGGCGTTTTGTCATTACTGGCGACTTCAGTTTTCCGGAGGTTAACGATGGTCGACGCACCTACGGGATTCTCAGAGGCTTCATTCTTGCAATTTCTAAAAGAAAGATTTCTGATCCAGCATGTGACAAGAGCAATGAGATACCGAGAACAACAGAGACTGTCGCTGCTAGACCTAGTTGTCACCGAAGAATATTCGAGTGAAGCCTTTGCATCAAAATATGTCAGATATGATATAAATACACATATACGCAACAGTTTTCCATTTTAATTGCCCCTATATACCCTTTTTCTGAGAAAAATTGGGGAAAGCGACATAAAATCGGCTATCGTCCGATTATCATTTCACACAGTTTACTGTACTAATGCGTTAAGAACACGCCAGAGCAACTACGATTTGTGTTGCAATGTTAAGTGTTATTTTACTAGCAGTCCAGAACATTTTACTCTGATTAAATCATGACAAAATGAATTGTAAACGAGGGTTTGTGACATCATTCCGCCCAGCCACTCGTTTCACTTGGAATAAGCTAAACCATAGCGTTAGTGCTTATGCGGAATGCCCAGATAAACGTCTTCTGTGTGATATCTAATCACAGCTGAAGTATAAAAACAATTCAACCTGGTCATATATTGCACTAAGACAATCATGCCACTGATGACAAATACAGAGAGCTAACCCTGCGCAAGCTCCATTCCGTATCATAGAAAACATGAGTAAATCCTGCCCGAATAATGTTTTATGATCAAATTATGTTTAGTGCGCTAGTCTCCAATTTCCGGACTCATTAGTTTTAACTGTATAAACAATCCCACAGAGCACATTTCAAATAGAACAAGCTCGTATCCATTGATTCGTAGTCACGCCAAATACATCGTAATAAATATCACGCTGTTTACATATTATATCAATATTCCACCATGAAAAAACAACCAATTGTTTTGGGAAAGGGAAAATAACATCATAGGTTAACTGGGGCTAATTTGTCTTCGGACCGGACGTGGGATTCTTAATGATCACATAAATGTTAGGTCATCCGATCGTTGGAACCACTCGGAATATGGTTTGTGTGGGGACTAAGCCAGAGGAGCATAAACGCCTGCATAAATTGTGTTAAGGCGCACAGAGGAGGTTGTGCAGTCGAATTCCTACCGCTTCCGCTGTGGCCGGCATACGACTTCGGACGATGTAACAATTATGGGATCCTAGAGAATCCGATCCTAATACAAAATTAGCCCCAGTTGATCTATGATGTTGTTTTGCCTTTTCCAAAACAATTGATTGTTTTTTCTCATTAGTATGTCTTGTTTTGTTCACATTGTTAACAAACGCATAACACTACGTGTATACCCTCGTCGGCTGAGCATATTCGTACCGCTGAGTGAAAAGGTCCAATCAGCTCTGATCATGGGGTTAACGTTACTACAACCACTATCATTGTGGTTGCGTCAACCTTGCCTACCCACAGTCTGTTTATCACCCGAAACGCATTGAAGACCTCCAACATCTCTCGTCACCTATTCACATCCGAAAGTGGAAACGGAAGGTATCGCAAGCCCAAATCGGTCGCATTTTGTGCTGACGGAGTGATAAACACGGGAAAAATATTTGGGACTGTAGAGAATGAAATCAAAGGAATCATATTATATTCTGTTCGCATTTATGGCAACAAACCGCCATATTTAAGATTTATCAATTTTGTGAAAAAAGAAGTTTCTTTTTTTAGTACGCACAATATGAAGCAGGACATTTTCCTTCATGTCTAAATGTATTCTTCGGGACATCGAAAAGCTGATTGTGTATAAGCAGACAGAGTGGGTGAATAGACTGTGGAATTGATTGAATACAACATCACTTTTAAAGAGAAAAAAAGACCAGCCAGCGCGCACATCAGTCAATATAAACATAAAGCACGGAAGTTTGGAGGAGTTCTCAGCTTACCCCATGATCGGTCTCCGAGGATAAAGGCGAAAGCACGGAGGATTCGGTTTGTGTAGCTATGTCCAATTTGTGTACCACCTGCTGATCCCTATCACTGAAATCGACAGAAGAGAAACATAGAAACAAGATTTTAACAAAGTAAATGAAAAGTAAAATAAAAAATGGATAAAATATCACCACAACACTATGAAGAATGCAGACATTGCAATGGGTCACACTTCATGTTGTCACCAATCAATATCGCTACGGAAAGATAAAATAGTGCGTAAGATTGTTTTCAAGAAACTCGTCCTTATTTCAATGTGGATTTTATTATTGTACAATGTTGTAAACATATGTGCGTTTCAAGCGGTGCAAGGAAGCACATTTCGTGTGTTCATGAAGCATGTCGTGGAAATAGGTCATCAAGTGAACAAAGATGACTTCAAAAGGATCTGTCGGAGGCTTCGTAATCTATCATAAACTGTCCGGCAATCCCAGATAGCAACAGTTGAAATAATTCATTCTTCTGCCTAATCCAACATTTTATTAGAGTGTTCAAGTTATCTTAAGACTCTAACTGACATGGTCCCAAGATATATCTGCTCCCAGAAATGGAAATGGTCCCGAATCTGACTCTGGAGCTCGAGCCAAAAATGGTTACCTCAACCCTACTCCAACCAAAATGTGTCCCACCTGTGTTCCCATCCACATGACACCTAGTTTGCAAATCACAGTCTCACACTTAATCAAGTTACATGATTGTGTATGCGATCATGCTATCCCATTTTCCGAAGTTACGTAACCTCAGTAACCAGGCGATGTGATTATCGAAATCCAGCTTGTTAATTAAATCATTTTTTCTCAACTCTCAATGTGCCGCCTACTGTTCACTGAGAAACCTTCTGTATTTGTGCGCGCGTCTGAACATTAGAAGCACTATCTCTTGTTCATCCGGCCTAGTATAAGTAGTCGATGGTTATAACCATCGAGCTTGTGATGGCTCAAATCCAGTTGTGCAGGGTTATGCACTACCAAACGTCTATCGCACTTAACTTCAACGGATAACTACGTGTCGATTTTACGTGTGACAGTTAGCAACGATGCACATAACTGATGCCAGGAAAGCAGTTAGCGAGACTGATTTTTTTAAAAACCAAAACGCTTGTTTCGTTCCAAAGTTCCACTTTCCTAAAGCACTTGAACCCCGTATTGCATAAGATTAATAGCATTGGGATATTTTGAATATATCGCCATAGTTAAGCCATGGTAGATCAAGAACAAACTCTCTTCCATTCAGGACTGTTTTCTAACCATGAGGTAGTAAATCTGGCATCCTCTTAGTTTGTTAAATTTATTTTGTTTAACCGTGTCATATTTTTATTTGCATGTGAGTTGCACTTTGAGAAAACTCAAAATTACACAGAAAAGAAATCCTGATCGAAATCAGTGCGATAAGCACACGCGCATTAAGGTGGCAAGACAACTTTTAACAGGATGAGTACAATACTGAATTGTATATCTTTTTTTGTGGATGACAGTTCTGCGAAAATCATATAAAAAATAGAACAGATTTATTGTGACATATTACTGTGCATTACTGTTGCTCACAATGAAGTATGTCGTAATTGACGGTATCAGTTAAAATCTGAAATAACTCGGGCTCCTAACAGGGCAGTGTTTTTCATTTGGGTCAACTACATAGCCGGTTTAAGCGGAGATTTTGTGATTTCAATGAATTCATCAGCTTTTGTTTTGAATAATTTAAGAAGAAAATACGGTTACCTGCTACGAGAAATAGGAACAGTATTCATTATCCACCTCGGGAGGAATAAAATGAATAAAACAACTACTTCAGGTGGGATACGAGGGGTATAAAGTACACCTCAAGTACTTTTATTCATTTCACATGATGAACGGAAATTTCACTAAAAAGAAACGGAAAAACGGTTTTCCGATTCTTGCAATGCATGCAAATAAAAAATATCTACGCAAATATACGTGGATGTTAAAAAAACTATTCGGTTGTAAACGATTAGAATTTGTTGCTGTCCGATCCTAATTTAGCAAGCAGTATAGTTCATGTGATAGATTTCGTACCATTCGCGAACTGAAAACAAGAATCCGACTTCATCGTGTATAACGCCTTAAATGTGAAACATTTGGAAATGTTATCAATTGTTCAAAGGGAGGCTTGCAATTCAGTGTTTGTGTTCACTAGCACTACCTCTGTCATCCACAAACTATATAATGATTGGCATGAAAACGTTACAGCTCAATATAATGCGAAACCAAATTGCCTGCAAGAAAAATCCAACGCTGAAAGTGGCTCTCACAAAGTACTATGCAGCAGTTATCAAGGCAATCATAGAAGATAGAGCAGCTATTACAGTGGTGGAAATAATGTTCCACTATGAAAATCCAAATACCTGTTTCGATGACGCGAAAGCAAGATAAACCTCAAATAAAATCAACAAAGCTGTCATACAAAGCAGAACTATTCCAAATTCTAATGAAATCTATTTCTATCTCTGGGAGAGTTGTTTGGTGTTGACTATCAAACATAAGCAGTTCAATGTGCCACGGGGTATAGAACGTATTAGTGTTCAGCAAGTAATTTTATAAAGAATGATTTCGAGATTCACTAACGGGATGCAATTTATTTGAATCCCTAATACAACAGTATTTTTGGGGAGCTTTCACCTGTGTACTTATTGCCTTCATCTGAAACCCAAACAACGGTTCAAGAGGTGCGGAAATGCAGTTTTCCTCTCTAGTTCCCCCCGCTTTACGATCTCGTACCTCATTTCCTCGTGCCTTCCCTTTCTTCTGTCAGCATTGCTCTGACCTTATCTGTTCATCCACCATGTGAACTAACACCTGCTTCATGCTTGCATTTCCGCACAAATCTTGAGAACCAGGTAAAAATTATGCATTAATGATGATGTTGCAACTCACCGTTAAGTGTCACCCGAAAGCATTTTACCCGCTGTCAGTCAAACAGGTATTGAACGTGGAGTGGACAGATATGTTTACTAGCTGCGTAGTGTATACTAGTGGCTCCTTCAATCTTCCACCGTAATCACTGCGCTTGCCCAACGATCGATTGCTATCTGTTTCCGCCAGTAATATTAGTTTTCTGATCTACGCAGCTTCACTGTCATGCTGTTAATGTCTACAAAGTAACTATGAGTATTTTTACTTCTGTATGTATGTGACAGAACAGAAAGGAATCAGAAACAAAGGCAAAAAGTTAAATGTATCTTTTTGCCATGATTGTGTCGCAGATGAGAAAAATATCTGAAATCACAATCTGTCAAGAAACTGCTTGTTAAAATATATATATATATATACTGAATTAGTCGAAGGGTTAATCATTTTGGCATGGTCGAGCTGTTTCACCAAATGGCTTGAGCGCATGGAACTGTGTATGAACGCTGCTGAAGGAAAATGTGACGCTTATTTTTGTTTAATAGATAAAATGGTTGGTGCATCCGGAAAATTCTTGCTCAGCCCTCATATGTACGGTACTGGGTTCGGCTCTCACTGATAGCGATCGATATATCTATGTGTAAACCACACGCGTAGCCGAATCCAGACTGTTCTCAGACAAATAACGATATAATAATCTAAGTAGGTATGAAATGACAATATGCGGTGAGTTCCATCGTTCTAATTTATGTGACAATCTTCTCTACAGGTATTGCATTCTCCAATTCATCAAATAATTGCCACAGACTACCATTCATGTTTCATTTCACCAAACGATTCGTTTCTTCCAACATCACACCTGACTCACCCCTGATATAAATTAGAACCATATTAAATCTGTCAGTGATTGAAGTGACGATCACAAGTGTTATATTGTATTCAGTTTGCTGCCAACTTGATGCCTAACTGGTTTGGTACAGATTCGAATTGTCCGTTTCTTTTGGCTTGTGAGCAACATTTCTGAAATGTTCTTTTGATAGTAACATAATATTTTTGCCTTATTTTACTCATTTTATTGAACGCAATATCATCATTGTAAGAGGCAAATCGACACAGTAATTTGCATGAAAACTGATTCAGTTGAAGGTTCAAACATCGTCTGTAGATTGCTCCATTTACGTCGAAAATGAATGAGGTCTCTTTCGAACCCCTTCACCTCTCTCGACTCCACCCACCCCGGGCAACAGTCATTCGAATTTCTGCTCTTACAGCACGGTCAGGGATAACATACTAACGGTAACAGGATTGTTCATTTTAGTATAAATGAAAGGTTCGAACCCAGTAATCAATAGTACACCCGGAATACTAGGTTACGGTTGGTTCACCTAAATCCGGAAAGGAGAGACTGGAAAGTACTGATTACAAACGTCTCGTGCAGAGCACATGTAGGGCTCTATGAGTAGTGTGACAATCTTCGAACTGATACCAGTAATTATGTATATATATATATATATATATACACATATATATACTCTGATTTTCGACAATATAAGACTTCTCATAAGAATAATGACTCATCACCCAAATTAATTTTCCCTTCTCTTTAGAATAGCAACCATAGAAACCATGCGTAACGAACTGAATTGTAAAATTATTTGAGCATCTTTGTATTGCAATATCAAAGCAGAACGAAATGCATAGAAACTTAAAAAAATTTCGAATCATGCGAAGAAGGCTTGTTTTTTTCGACACACTGTCAAATAAAGTCCTAAGTTAGGAACTCCTGATGAAGTATGACACAGCTTTCCATTATTTATTCAAACGTCGCATTATTACTCAACTGAACTGAATTTCAGTCATTTCGTTCCATTGAAAAAGTAAATGGGAGAATATTTCTTCCTCTAGACTCCAATGCTAAACAATAATGAATTCAAATACCAACAAATTGTTATTTATAGACACGTAGGTGATGATGATAAAAGTTGTATTTTCATAGTCATGAAGACTGCGCGTCCGTGATACGCCTGCGATATCCGTCGTCTGAATAAAAATCTGTTCAATTCATAGAGTTGACAAAGCCCGGATGCGAGAGAGAATCTGTTGCTAAAACAATCTGAGTGGAGTATTGCAAATTTAAATATGTGCACAGCCGGACCTTGAATTTGATGCATAAACCTTTTGGGGTGGAGTCACAGTGGACTACTCTTGAGTAATAAATGAGAGGCAGAACTACCATGAAAATTACGCATTAAGCAATTCTTGGGAAATTGTTAGCAGCAAACATAATTCTGCACTCAGTGCAGAAATACTCGATCAGCGATTATCAACGATTTCGTTGAGTTTCCAAGGCCCATTGCATCTAAAGGTATTTATTAAATGTCTGTTTTTGTCATGAGACAGTGGTTACTTGTGACAAACAACTGCAAAGCCTCTCCTGGGTTAAGACAGTTTGAAACCAGTCTTTAGCGTCGTTATCAGTGATTTAAGTCGATTCGACTTATATTGATTAAAAGCAATGAGCATGTTAAATCTTATAAGCTGTCCATTAGACTGAATGTAGGTCTTCGTAACATTGTGAAACAACGCAGAAATCATTTTTTACAACAAAATGACCCCTATCAACACTTCCATTCTGCACCCTAAACTGATGAAAAATGCTGTTATCATCGATTATCACTGTCTGTTTTCAAGAAACATATGATTATACATAACCAATTTTTGCAAAAACAGCCAAAATAATCATGGGTGTAAAGCAAAATATAGAAATAACAAACTTTTGGGGTAATAAATTTTTTTCTTCTTTAATGCACGCGAATTTGACTCTTTTGTTTAACTTTTGTGAGCTCACACAGCAAATGATGCATTTACGCCACTGGCTGGCAAGGTTTCGAGCCAAAGATAACCTAAAACTTTGGGGTGCCAGGTGCGGAGCGAGGAAGCTCAAACGGAAGTCAAATTCGAGCACAAAATCTTTAAAACTCCACGAAACTACATATCCTGCTCACCTCACCATTTTATCCACTCCGAACTAATGTCTGCAAATAGCTCACGGCAAGGCAGCCGTTGTTCGGGCATTCTTAGGACGTACCCCAGCCACCTAAGACGATGCAGTGAAATGATTTTGCTCGGTGGAAGATTATCTGACCCCGACACACGTTGTCTGACCTTATCATTATTCACGCGATGCTCCTATCATATGCAGT
Organism: Echinostoma caproni; assembly: GCA_900618425.1. Taxonomy (NCBI): domain Eukaryota; kingdom Metazoa; phylum Platyhelminthes; class Trematoda; order Plagiorchiida; family Echinostomatidae; genus Echinostoma; species Echinostoma caproni. Next base: position 47,841 of record UZAN01040125.1, on the reverse strand, counting down.
TGGACATGATCCGCTCTGAGGCCAGGTTTCGCATCCATAAAACAACACGGCGCATACTGTTGCGTAATACATACTACCCTTTCATTGAAAGGGATATGTCGCGCCGGAGCCAGAGATGCTGCAGATTATCAAACGCTATTCCAGCATTGAATACGCGTTGAAAGATCTCAATAACCTGCGCCAACCGTTATGCAACTCCCGAGTTAGACAAAGCTTTTGACTAATTCCAAAGTGTGCTTACCCAATGAAAGTACAGGAACGGGCTCCTATCAATCTTGCAACAACATCGTGCACCTTGAAGGTGCAAAGTACACGTTATAGCAAGTAACCTCAATTAACAAACGCTTCAGCGAGCCTCAAATCTTCAGTGCGTTGCCACCGAGTAAGGCGATATCATCGGCATAATTTAATTATACTATTCTGTTTTCAAGATGAAGCTTGACGTCAGCATTCGTTAGGTTAATTAAGTAATGCTTTAAGTAATGCTTTTTGTAAAACCATCTATAGCAGACTTGAAGAGAAACAGAGAGATAGGGTAATCCTGTCTTACTTCACTGGTGACAGTAAATGAGAGTGAGAGTTCATCTTCCCCGAGGACTGGTGACAAAGTTCTTTGAGAAGCAGGAATTAACTCTCAAGCACTCTGTATTTCAGTAAACAGTTCCACAGTGTGGTGGAATCGATGAAGTCGAAGGCCTCTCTGATGTGCAAAAAAACGACAATAGTTTGTCGTCTTTATGTGTGGGGGTGTTTTAGTAGCTGGCGAAAGGTGACGATTTGATCTTTGCAACCACGGTATGCACGAAGCACAGCCTGCTCTTCCCGTATTTGTTTTGCACGAAATGGGTTTAGTCTGCGAAATTAAACGAACCAACTGGAGCAGTCAGCGTGGGATTGCGGTTGAAATGCGATATGAAGTACTCTGCCCCGCGTTCCGTGAATCTTTAATACTGTATGTTGGCGTGTCTTCCACTTCTCAGATTGTTTTACTAACACACTGTCTTTACGAGCCCATAGCACAGATGATTTGGGATATTTGCCGGGTTTTTCCAGCTGCTGATTCCATCTCCCTTGCACGTTGCATTCCCCGGGCTTCTCGGTCGTGCCCCAATCTCTTTATGATCTCACGCTTCAGAGTGAAAGAGATGCTGTCCATTGTACTCGATGTCTGCCGGGATTGCCCGACACGCGTCCAGGAGCCTGAAATTTGGAGGAGACCCAGTGTTTTACAACTCGTTGGGTCAGGTGATAATTGTGTAAACTAGCTGAATGTTGAATAATTGTCCATTGTTGACCTACACTTCTTGGTAGTTAGTCTTGTGGTCAACTTGTTTTGGTTGTCGGTTAGAACGGCCGTATCAGAAAGCTTGGTGATGTCAGGCTGATTGCATCTCATCTTTATGCGGCCACCAAACTGCATAGACAACCTGACATAAAGCAGAGTGTAACCAGAGTCCAAACAGAGAGACCAATACAAAAGTCAGTCTTTCACATACCCTGTCCATATATAGCTACGAGCTAATTGATCAATCTGCGTTCCCATTCATGCCGAAGAACGGTTACGCCAAGTGTTGGAATGTTTGAAGTTCGTACTAACGAGGAACAGACCGTGTTCTGAGCATATGTTAAGGAATCTATCCCCTTTATCTGAACGACAGTTATCAAGGGCATGATGGCTACCGAGGTGGGTCTCATCGGGAAACAGATGACCAACGCATGCGTTTAGGTCTCCGACCAGAATCACGATATCCCTCTTAGGTGCTCTGAGGACGGCTTGCAGTAAACAAACAAAAACGTTGCAACTCCCAAAGTTGAATGTTTCATCTCCCCTCTTTTGTACCCATATTTTTTCGTTCACCCATGGTTATTTGGCGCCGTATCTGTAAAGATTGGTGTAATATAGATATATTCTTAGAAGGACCTCATGTAGACATTGATGGAAGGCATTTTTGACTGTATTCGGGCAACAATCTGTGGGAGCGTATAGAGAAACCACGAATAAGAGCCGTTTATTTGGTTTCTGCTTTTTAATTTTACTTGAGCCTCAGACTCTCACTTCGCGAAGTCGGCTATCTACCGTGATCCAGTTCAATAGACCAGCCTTGACTCTGGCGCTTAAGATAATACCAAAGCCTGCTTGACTAGACGCTGATGAGACAAGGGCTCCGGAAATGCACATTTGAAACGCTTGTTTTGGATCGACAACAGAAGCAAAGTGGATCATTGAGCTTGAATGCTGAATGCGTGTTTCCCAGAGACATCAATCTTTGGACTTTCGAGCACACGAACGAAATCTGCTTGTTGCCTTGTACGAATTAAAGTTCGTACGTGGAATGACGAATTAGTTCAGAGGAATAAAACAACTGAATCCGAATGATACGGCACTGGTGAGACAGATGTTGAGGAGAAGAGTGGCGAGCCATGACATGAAAACACGTCAATGGGAACATTCCAGATAGAACACCCAACCAGCAGAGAAATAGGTTGCTGTTTGTGGGACGAGTGGAAGAATTGCGTACCAATTTTGAGGAGAATTTCGCATGAGTGTGAGAGTCTGAGACCTGTTTGAATGCATAAGTCTATCACTAGATGTTGAGCGTGGTACTAACCGGTTGCGGAAGTCGAGGGTTTCTTTTCTAGGGACCTTATCAGTAGCCTTTGGTTAAGGAGCCTGACTCACTGGGCAGTGGGATGAAGTAGTGAGTCCATGATCCTCTGGGAGCCAGTGACTGACTGACCAGTTCGTACTCCTTTCGGGTTTGGCCAACTCTCCAGATTGCCCGTAAGCGTCACATTGATCTATTTTTCTTAGTTCTGATGATTCTTCCAGACGTAAGCAACTAACTCGTGATCCACCGTTATGCTTTGATCTTTGTTCTCCAATTTAAACTTCCTACATTTGTAGTGAAGCGATTTCTTTGCTCGCACTAAAGTAAATAGTTTGGGTTGAATATGTTTGGTACATCAATTGAACCAATTAATAATTTCAATCAGAGTAGAGATGCAAAGCCTTAGTCGGATGTAAGTTGAAACTATCCGGGAAAAAACACTAGATTGAGTTGGCATTTAACCAGCTCTGTCGCGCTTGAGAAGAAGATCAATGCCCTAAGTTTGATATTGTTTCCGTTCCTAAATCGATACCACCGCACTGTCCACCATCAGAACAGGGCCTTTCTGATGCTGAAAGTCTGAAGCACTTGAAATCCAAGAAGACTGATGGCCCTGATGCAATACCATTTCGTTGAAAGTGTGTATAGAATGGCTGAAAAACTGCACTGACTCTCTGTGAGTATATGCGGTTACCAGCACTCCCTCTAGATAGCTCCCATTGCAGTAAAGCTTCTTCCAAATATTCACTAATTGCTTTTATCTCAGAATTATTGAAGATTAAAAAGAATGCAAGTGAACTCGATTATTCTCTCTTCCAACCCCTTTATTCTTTTTTAACTCCATTGTAAACGTTAACATGTGCCATGATGTATTACGATCAATAAAGAAAAATGTGTTGATGCTCTCTTAAGAGTCAGAATTGGGTCACCTTGTCAGATTCTTGTTAATAATCTATGTGAAGTTTCTGAAAACAATGATATCACTCTTAAGAATGACTCTGTGAATTACCTAGGAGTTAACTTGTCACATAACCGTTCTTAATTCAAAGGTTCATGGATTCACGTATTGTCAATGCGATTCGAAAAACTTCATCGTCCTCTAAATGTAATCGTTGACTACTAAATTGCTTACACATGAATTGTAGTGTTTTATTCTGGTTTTTCGGGATCTTTGAGACAACGATTAAACCCAAATCACACACTGAAAAGTTTTCTTTTCAGGTTGCCGGTGGTATTAGTATGTTCTTCGAGGTGGAAGTGTTGTTGTTTGCAAATGCTTCATAGCCAGATCCGGCACCATCATCTGTGCAACTTCGGGGAAGTGCCAGTTATGAGTGTGACCGGGTTTATGAGAACTGACGCTTCCCCGAAGTTGTTCTGCTGAATATGTTACCTAGCCCCGGCTGTTAAATGTCTGCAAACAGCACTTCCAGTTCGGAGAAAATATCAAAATCCGCATCCCGAGCTACGATAAGTCCACATTGTATACAATATTTTAATTAATTCAGTGGTGCACAAATATGTTCATGCATGTTAGGGATTGCCCAACCACATCCTGTCTACTGGATACAACTTTTATCATGTCTATCTTGGTAAATACCCCTTACTTGATCGTACTGAGAGCTTCGCTTTGTAAGTAGCGTCACTCACAGAAACAGAATCCTCTCCAGTATTACCGATATTAGTAAATCAAACATTTGTTAATACACATCTGGACAAATATCGCTTGCTGAAGTATTCTTGTAAAGAACCTTGATAGAAGGGTAACACAAATTATTCTACAGTTTCTACCGCTCTCGTTCTGTGAATGTGTTTTTCAGTGCAACTAGTCGAAAATGCTGAAAATTCACTCACAACGCACATTCTGAATGGATGATGGTTCTACCATTCATTGATGTTAATCAGTAGTTAGTTTTGGGGCGGAATAGGTCAAGTGATGAGCCTTATACCATTACCTATACATAATCATTCCTGAGTAGTATCCCGAGTTCACCACGGAAAGTGGTTTTTGACAGGGTTGTCCTCTCTTTCCGTTTATATTTAACTTCGTGATAGATTTTGTAATTGAAACATGCCTATTCTCATGCGAGGAAAGCGGTATCGATTTACTCCCAGGTGGCAGACTGTTTGATCTAGAGTATGTAGACCACATTGTGCTACTAAGTGAAGATCCATGTAAGTTGCAAGCTTTTCTGGATGGTTTGAGTGCTAGTGTGTGCGTGTTACACCTTCAAATTGTAAAATGTTGCTCCAAGATTGGGTTGGTTCAGCACCCAGTCCCGCCCTGACTGTTGAAGTATTAGAGGAAGTAGACAAATTTTGCTATCTGGGCAGCGATTTCTCATCTGGCGAGCGCATCACACATGAAGCGTCGGCGCTTATACAAAAGGCTCAGGTAGCATTTGCCAAATTAAGACATTTGTGGAGGTTCGAGTATATGCTGCAGCAGTTCGGCCAGTCCCGCACTACGATGCAGAGACTTGGCCACTACGAGAACAGGATAAAAATAGATTATCGCTGTTGGAACACCGCTGTCTACGCAGCACTGCATGAGTCCGGTGGGGTAACCGGACGAGCAGTGATGAGGTTGGGCGTAGAGTTTTAGGCAGTCGCGGTCGTCCACTGGAGCAAGTGATCGACCTCCATAGATTACGTTGGTTGGCCGCATGTGTTACTGATGTCACCAAATAGGCTGCCACGGCGAGCGATGTTTGCCGAGGTAGGTAGCGGTTGGAAAAAGATCAAGTGTGGTCAAACGAAGACTTGGCATGAGGGTATGAAAATCCTAACCAGGAGACTAGGTCACATGGGCCCCGTTAGGTTCCCTGGATGGGAACCGCGGGATGATGGTTACCGATGGTTAGAGACACTGAGTGATATGGTTGGATGTCGCAAACAGTGGCGCTCGTGCATAAACTCATTATTCTCCTAACTTAATTCTATATTAATTCTCTATCTTCCGCTTCAGTTTGTTTTCAACATTCCAATCTTCTTGCTGCTGTTTATCCTCACGGGGCACCAAAAGACAGCAACCAAAACCGGCACACGAAAATGCATGGTTAACGGTTGTAAAAGCTGAACTGAACTGAGTAGTATCCAAAGTTCAAACACATCAGGCCATATGCAATTAGTGTGATCTGACGTGACTAGCGATCCAGTTGTTCAGTCAAAAGTGCGGATCATCATAGTTTTCTCGTACCACCTTTGAGTTCCGTTTTCCATGTGTCTATAAGGTGTACAGTTCTTGATTGTTTATAGAACGTGGTTTCTTTATTCCAAGCAGTATCACTAAGAAAAATCTCATCAGCTATCATCATAATGTGAGCTCCGCTCGAGGATTTAGAAGCTCAACTATGCATGAAACGTAAGTTATTTGGGATTAGGAATATTTCATTGGAAATAGAATACGTAATTCAACTAATTCGTGGGAAGGTGCAACACTATACGTGTTAGTTGGAATACAATTTGTGGCAAAATCTCCTTACTATGTGACAAAAATAATACAGGAATACCCAGTTTAAAACATCAGATTGGTCGAGAACTCAGTTTCGCTAAACCATCATAAAAGATATACCTTTTGCATCCTCCAGAATCATCCACCTTCACGTCTAACGGTTGTTTCAATTCCTCTCGACGAATGATCGTGGTCCATGAAGTAGGTTGGTCTTGACTGGTCACATACGGTTTTGGAATAGAGGTAAAAATAGGAGTGGTCGTGGATCGAGTGTAAGAGGCGATCGGTTTGGACGATTCCAGCCCAATACTACGGGAATCCAAAATTGAGAACGGAACTGTCGTTGCACCAAGCGTGTTTCTCCTGGGATCAAATACCTATTAGTCACAGACAGATTATAAACATATATAACAGATCAGTAATCATTTTCCGAAGATTAGACGTGCAGCTTTGTAAACGAAGTATAATGCAAAGGAATGTTGGACAGCAATTTTTGTTCTCTATTTAACCACAATAACCAGTGCAACACAGAAAGTAAAAACCTTTCATACAAATCCTAAAAGCATCCTGCATTTGATCATTATTGTGCTTATTTTTGATAGGATATAACACATTATACATATATTTGTTTCATTATTTATCTCTCAGAGATTAAGAGCAAATTGAAATACACACATTGATACAAACGTTTTATCGGAAAGTATATCGAATTTATTGTGGCATTAAAACTTAGGATCTCCATTTATTATTCGCTAAATGCTTCTCAGACTTTCTCTCTAACGTTGTCATTCCACATTCTAATATAGACCGGAAGATACTTTCATCTTTACAAACTCATTGAAGCTGATGCAATTATATCATGGACATAAGAAATTCAACTTTTACTAGCATAAGGAGCGACGCACAACTGTGTTCCATGCTATTACAACTATAGACGGAGCTTATATTTCCGATACCAGCCAGGTAAGAAATATTTGAGAAGATTGTCGTTACCAATCCATCTATATAAAGGTTTCCAATAAACATACTCATTATCATCATTTATCACAATGTATATAATGCTCCAGGTAGCTACTAGAAAAATGCTCACCTGAAACTGCAAGGTAAAAATGTGTATCGTTAAAGTATTGTTAGTTTCAACAACTTTTTCTATCTATCCATAGGTGTGAAGGAAACATGGATAGCAGTTGGGGAAAACGCACCGACTTCAAAGTGTATAAAGTTGAATTCAAGGTATCCAAAAGATCAAGTTGTTGAAAGTTGACTAATCTTAATCGAACCATGTATCTTTCATCAGCATATTCTCTGTGTGCTCAGGCGCTTTCATTCTAAATCAACGAATCACGTTCACGGTCATCATTAAATTAGAAATCTGTCACCTCCCTAAGGCGTTTGATATCAAACGCGGAAACTGTGATCACAAAATCGGAGTAGGGCAAAGTGATCATACTACTACTGAACAGAAGAAATTGTGCAAAAAGAAGAACAATGATTCTAATGACGGTTATGACTGATAAGATAAACAGTGTGCAAACAAATAACTCGCAGCCTCGGGTCTTGAAGAAACCAAAATCATAAAAACAATTCTGACAATGAACAGCTGAAACCAAGGGAAAAGTCAATATTCTCCGTCCGTAGGATTTGACAAAACTGCTCGTGATGGGGACACCACCACAAACAGTACTAGATATGGGAATTTTGCTTATGATCCAACCAATCGATGGGCTAGTAAAAACCCTGGAACCATTGAGAAACTTCACGATAGCCGAAAAGACACTTTCCAGTTTGTCCAATTGATTCCAGAGGTGGACGCTGAATACCTCATTGTAGATTAGTGTGAAATGCAGCCATAGTTCACAAGCGTTCCATGATTCAAAACGACGGGAATCTTATACTAATCGAAAGTTTATTCATCTTGGATATCAACAATAATTCTCCTCGATGAACTTGCGGGCGCTTGTGGCCAAGTGGTTAGGTCACCCACCATCTTGTAACTCTTAAGTCCCGGGTTCGAACCGTTCCACCACCACCGCCCATCCTCTTAGGAAGCTTTTTTATGGCCATGGCCCCCCATCCTGAATGTTGATGGTATATTTGTATATTCAATAAATAAAAAGGAAGTAAAAAGACAAATACGGACATACAATACTGAGTTCTTATTAAACGGAGAGATTTGTAGACTGACAGATAGCCTGTTCATAGGGTCGTCGTTGGTTCGCAAATCGGAAAATAACCTTTATAGTGCAGTTATGTTAAGGACATTTTTATCCTTTACAACCAGAATGTTCTACCCGACATAATACTGGAATCTTTTGACCAACTCTACATTGCTAAAATGAGGGAGAAGAATAGCTGAATTTTCTTCATACAAAGGCGATGTAATACACAGATAAAAGAAACACATCGTTCTAGATAAAAGGTAACAAACTTCATGTGGTCAGTACACATGTTCTCAGCTTTGTCTCTATCATGTATAAAAGATTATAGATGCTCTAATAAATTTTAGAGTGGGAATGGGAGAAAATCAAAAATTAGCGCTTTAACACAGCAGACATCGTAAACGGTTTATTA
>UZAN01040125.1:24122-38412 GCA_900618425.1 Echinostoma caproni | reverse complement strand
ATGACTGGGCGTAAGAAAACAGTAACAAGCGCAGACATATGCCGGAAACAGTACTCATCCAAGCACTTTTATTGTCTTGGTCTCGAGAGATCCAGAAAGTGAATCTGATTGTGAGTCAAGCGATGATAACGTCAGAAAAATCCACCAATCTGGCCCAGCATAGGTCGACAGAATATGACCAGTGAGCTTCTTTCACCTGCCTACTCCGTACATTACAGATTCGTTTTTTATAAATTTGCGAATTAACCAGACTGAATTAATTCAACGTTTCTGAGCAATCAACTTTTTGAACGAAAATTTGCATGTAACCCAAAGGGACGTTGGAAAGACAAACTTGTTTGATCATAAGGGATGTTTTATTTGTTTTATGAGAACATCCTTTGAAACCAGCGTAAGCAACAAAACCGATCATCTTGGCCGCATGAAATCTTTCTACGAAGTCCAAGTTCTGTTCAGATCATGGACTATACCTTTTTCAGTTTAAGATGTTCGAAATCCAATTTAAGATGTCACAATATGAATTTAAGATGTCCAAGTATCAATTTAAGATGTCATGTTGCTATATTTTTACTGTGTACTGTGCAAGGTACTACCCACATAGCAACATGACATCTTAAATTGATACTCGGACATCTTGAATTCATATTGTGACATCTTGAAATTGGATTTCGGACATCTTAAACTGAAAAAGGTATAGTGTTTTTGAATCTATTGAACTTATTGCAACTTGTAATTGTGGCGGTGGTTGTATTCACTTTTCTCCGAACCCAACCGATTAGTAACAAACAACCTAACATCAGATTTTTGCTCCATCTACAGTTAGGAATTCTCGGTAATGGGCTAAAGTTGATTTGTTTGCATGTCTGAATATTGGAGTGAGAAATCCAAGAATAGCACAATAAAATAACTCACCACGCGTTGAATTTCAGCGTAGGCTGAACCTAATTGCCTACGTATTGGCTTGTTTCACAGGACGTTTCTGGTACACTGAGACTATGGTAATTTAGTCTCTCTTTCAAATTGTTTGCGACCTAAAACTAGAGGCTTTTAATTCATTGTATTTACGGAAACCAATGTGATCTTTGTTTTGCGGGACATATTTTGATGCTAAGTATACATCACAATATTTTGCATTGTTTGGGCCTGTCTGAAGATATAATCATTTCGTTTTCTATCCAATTCATCACGCTTACGTAAGACAGTTGTTCATGAAATGCGAAACTCTAAAATAAGAATGATTTTGATTGATCAAATTAAAACCGAACCAGAAGCCTCTCTCTAAAAGAAAAACAATCAGAATGCAACTGAAAAAGTTCTTATTCCCTCTCTCTCACATGTGTATCAAGTACGTTTCCAAGGAAACTACGAGTAAAGAATTCCCAAAAATGAAAAATGCGGATTGTCATGTGTTCGAGTTTTCCTTGGAACAAGTTATTCGCACACATCGGGCTGTCTACCGTTAAACTCTAGACTACGGTCGCCATTACAGTGCAGTAGTAGTATTTCGCGGAAACAAGTGATGCCGCAGTCTATTTTTGGATCACATTTTAGTCGCATTCAAAAAATGGGGAACCTGCATAGACAAAAGAACAAAAAATGCCAACAGACGCCGTACACGCACAACACCACACCAAAAGTATCCCGTATTGCTGTCCGATTTCTGCTGTGGCCTGTCAAAAATGGCGCGTCGTGGTGTGCAGGTGACTGTATCCATTGCTGCACTGAATAAAGTGCAATTTGGAAACCGCAATCAAACAACGAAATTGATACACCCGATAAAAGATCTGCACCAGGGGACCGCAAAACATTCAAAGCATCACAATGGGATTGCTGACCGTGAATTGTTTTTGTTCTACTGTGCAGTCTCCGCAGGACAATAATCACATACACTAACGCAAAATTCGACAAATAGTTATGAATTCATTCTTATGTGTTCACAAACTAGCTACTTGGAGCAGGTACATGTTATTGGAAAATCAGAATAGGAGCAAAGTCTTATACAATTGGTTAAACTACAAAACTTCTTCAGATGATAAAATTACAATTTATTGGACAAGTGACGGTTCACGATATAAATGAACATTCTATGTATATTTTGTACGCATGAAAAGAAAAATGTACCATTGCTGACCCAGAGGTATGACTTCATCCGTATACCAGTTCTGTTAAATTTTCAATCGTTCGTACTCTACAATTTCACATTCCGTTTGAAAATTTCTGATTTATTGATAAACAGGGGCACGAATGTAAATTGTATGCTGATGGGCTCCGGATTATACTGGTTTCATAGTTTGAATGATCAAAGTTACACTATCAGCTGACTGGTCGTTGAATAGTGCATGCCCACATACAGGTCCACATGTTTAGAAGCTTCCTTGGACAAGATACATCAAATGGAAGATTCGTTCCCTTGACAACCCTTACAAACGGGAATAAACACATGTTGCCTCGTAAATAACTTGGACCCAAAACTACTTGATCGTACTTCATCTGTCAGTAAATTAGTACTATTTGTGTTTATAAGCTGAATATGGTAATGGTGACAGAGTGATATTAACACATGGTGATCAATAAAAAGATTTCGCTTTTCCCCAAAGCAGCGGAGAGGATGATTAACTAGATGAACTGAATAAAGTGAAAACGAGCTCCCCAGCCACTTTTAAGCATACACAAAGAGAGAGAGAAAGAGCACCGTGGCTACCGATCATTGAACACTGAACACTTTTATGAAACTGATGATGATGTCTAGAGAAAAAATATAAGTAATGCATAGAAAAGTAAAATTCTTCATAAACAATGAAGCTGTTGTCCAAAGACTAAATTACATACAATCCATGCTTTCATCATTCCGTACGCATGCACATTATCGTTGTTACTAATAATACCTTGCATTGATATTTGGTACCATCATCCATACTCCTTCGATTTGTTGCAACACTGTCGTTCATATTTCTGCGGAACAATAGCTGCCCTGTCCCCGTTCGAGTTTCGCGTTCCATGGCATTATCATACGTGGGAGGCGTGAGAGGTGAGGTGAGTCGATTATTATTATCGAATATATGCACCTTCGTATTGAATGAATCGAACGAATTGCTTCTTGTTCCCGAGACCAGAGTTTGCATGGAAGGCGAAAAGGGGGTTGTCGAATCACGACGAACCAGGCGATCAGTGTTCGCAGACTCCTCCTTGTCCGAACTCAACGAGCCAGACAGGGACAAAGAGGAAGAGGTCTGATTGGATGGAAAAATGGAAAGTACAGAGGGAATTTTAATGGGACCATATCTGTACACAGTATTACCTAGTTCGGACATTTTGAGCGCTTACCAAGTAGAATGGATGTCATAGTTGTTCCCGGTGTAATTAATTATAAAACACATCGCATTCCGATAGTCACCTTGTTAATATTTGTTGTCGTTTAAGTAAATTTTCTACTCCGTTATAAGTAATAGATTCTATTGCATCAATCTTTCTGACATCTTACATTGAGATTTGTTTATCGTTCGACTTCGTGGAAAAAAATGAGTTCATTTCTCAACACAAACCCGTGTTTCGGATACAGAAAGTATGAAATAGTTCATGAATGTTCACCAATTTGGGTCACACTTAATTGCTAAGCTTCCAGTTTAAATGTGAAAGCAATGAGGTTGATCATGGTGGTGGTGTTTGTGGGAGCTAATTGACGATATCGTCCTGTTTTGAAATTCAGATTGAAGATAATCAAATCATTAGACCATAAACAGTTAGATTATGTGTACCCACTTCAAATTTAAACAGTGAATACGACCTAAATGATGATCAATAGCAGTAGTCACGGCTATTTCGTGGCCAGTACATTCCCTTGGAGATTTGAGTCTCTTAAAAACACATATAGGAAGGAAAATACGCGTAATCTTGCGGAACGATCGACTGATAGCAAACTATCCAGAGAAAGGTGGGGGGAGAGGGATGAGGAACACGATGCATTACAGAATCTGAGATAGAGTTCCTGGCTGGGAGGAATTTAGTGGTGTAAGTGAGCGAAACAAAACATAACAAGTGAGTGTTGTTGTCAGGGTGCGGTGAATCAAGAGTAAGATACATAATAGTTAATGCAGTAGTGGTGGATATATATGGTCATGGTTTACTGATAGTGCATTTTATAAAATCGAAACAAAAATTGGACAGCCTTTTGCATGAACAAAGTGGTCGAGGCAAGATGCGTTTCCATTTATCGGGTATTATGTGATTAGTAATCCTACTGGTTGGGTCTATTTTTGGCTGGCTTTAAGTAGTTTGCTAAACATCAGTACAACATCAATTAGTATTCATCGGTCACTGTCGGTGAATTTAAGGGGTCTTAACCAGACATCCGTGATTGATTTACCAGCCGGCTCTTACTAATATTGCGCGAAAATGCTGCATAGAATGAGAGTGAATGAACATACACTGTTGCTCATTCGTAATATGGCGGTACGGTGTTTGATGCGCTTCTCAGGGATCAGTGCCGCGTTGACTCTGCGTGACGAATGCGCATTTGCAAACAAAAAGATGTTCTAAAATGTTTCACATAAATGTGACAGTAGTAAAAATCCTAACTTTACTAGGGGATGATGCCTAAAGACAATGACTCGGTAACTCGATACAAGGACTTGATTAGCAACGGATTAAATGGAACAGCTATTCAAAACACTCATGCGTTCCTATTCCATCTTTTGTTGGCCCTAGAGCTTATTACTACATTTCATCTATTTATTTTGGTGACTTTAAAAAGAGTATTTCCCAGAAACGAAATTCGCATTCACTCACTCATTGTTTCAATTGTTTTGTAACGCAAGGCACATATTGGTAGAACTGTCCAATGAACTGGACTGGTCCACACCCGGATATCATCCACCTCTTGCATTCTTTATCTAAATAATTCTGAGTCAAATAACTGCCTTCCCTGTTTATCTGTCACATTGGCTTATATACACACGTCAGCACGAGTAAGGACAAATGCCATCAGGGTCCATGCATGCGGAGACACAGTTAACCCCAAAATCAACAATTATGACTGATGAATACGCATTAAATTTAGTCGGTCTCCTGAATAGTTAGACTTCTGTTTTACACGTTTGGTTAACTGAATTCCGAATTATTCACTCAGTTAGCTCGTGAAACCACTCATCATTCTCCTAACACTACTTTGTATGAATTCTCCATCTTCCTCTTTAATTTGCTTTCAACATTCCAATCTTAATTCTGCTTTTTTATCCAAATGGAATACCAAAGGATAGCATGTATTGAGAATGAACAAAGAGCACTTGACAGATTAGTAAGTTCTGTTGCTTCGTTCGGTATGTGCTTTGCACCTTCAAAGTGCAAAGTGATGCTACAAGGCTGAGTAACACCGAGTTCTGTTCTGAAACTAGACGGTCAGGAATTAGCTGAAGTTGACTGCTTTTGGTACTTAGATAGCTGCGTGACCAAAGACAGTAGCTCATCGAAGAAGATAACCTCCCGCATTTCCAAGGCTCGAGCAGCGTACGCAGGACTGAAACATCTGTGGCGGCGATGTGACGTGTCACTAAACTTGAAAAGTCGCGTATACTGCACCACTGTACCATCAGTTTTGCTTTACGATTGTGAGACCTTTGATTTGCGGGTAGACGACACCCGTAGTTTAGCAGTATTCGACAATCGATGCTTACGTAGTCTGGCCCAAGTGGGATGGAGTGAGCGGGTTAGTAACTTAGACGTAAATCGTCGGGCGTTTGGGAATATATCAAACAGGAACTCGCTATCGCATCGAATCCAGCTCAGTGGGCTCCGTTGGTTAGGACACATTTTGTGTGTTCGACGGTCGCCTACCGCGCCTTATTTGCAGTGGCTGTTACAGGCTGGAGAAAACCACTTGGAGGCCAGCAGATGACGTGGAGACGAGGCATGAAGAAATGCACCGAGCGATTAGGTAGAGTAGGTGCCTCTCGTCTTCCGGTTTGGGGTCCAAAAAACTCCGAAACCGCATGGTTGGAGACACTGAAGGTCATGGCTGCGAAAAGACAGCACAGGCGATCTTGTTGTCACTTCTTATCAGTCCAGAATGCTTGAACTAGTATGTATGCACAGTTGGGCTGTGTACTCTGTGTTGATTATAGAGGTTCACTTTCTTTTCCCGTCCCTAGAAATAGGCCCAATTCCTGTCCTCCTTACACATTCTCACTTATCTTTTGTATGCAATATGAGTTTGGCAGCGATCAGTGAAGTTCACTTCACTGTATTACGCTGTACAATGATGATGAATGATCTGATCAATAGAGTATAATTAGCATGTACCTGTCCAACAAGGAATGCTACGCGCGTTCCCCGAATGGTACAGTGGCCACGAGGTTGCGGTACTCAACCCGAGACCTAATAAAACTCTGTTCAGCAAGTTGGTGTTAATTCGATCCGATTTTTGGGGGGCAAACAAACAATAACTATATTCGAGAAGAACCGTGGAAGCTGTCGTCCGAAATTGAAATACTTTTAGTCAGATTTTCCTTTTCATGTATTTATGTTGAGCAGGAAAACCAGAATCAAATACTTCCACTTCGGTTCGCTTCCAACGTTGCAATCCTAATTTAAGAGTAAACTCCAACCCTGAGTACAAGTCCCTTGAACCGAACTGCAGCCTAGACGAACGTTTTGGAAAGATACTTCAAACTGATGTGGTTTATGATCACGTTTTTTAATACTAACCCAAGTCAAGAATGCACTTTATTTATCCATTATGAACCTAGCTTTTAGTGAAAAAATATCTTTTTTGCTTTGGCATAAATGCTATTAAAATGAGTTTGAAGATATGACAAACGGTATATAGATAATAGTGGAGAGGAACTGTGAACACGAATCAAATGTAGAAAATTCCAGCATGAAAATTTACGTGAGACTGTGTAGTAGTTCATTTGTTATTCGCCCCTGGAAACCAACAAACGTGAAAGGTAAAGTACAACGGCATTGTGAAAAGCCGTGGTGCGAGTGTGTAAAAATTTAAATTTATTGGGGGTAACAGAATTTGAAATTAAATGAGAGAGGATTGAGTTTTAAGGATGTGATGCATCAGATAAGATGGTGTCACAT
Organism: Echinostoma caproni; assembly: GCA_900618425.1. Lineage (NCBI taxonomy): Eukaryota > Metazoa > Platyhelminthes > Trematoda > Plagiorchiida > Echinostomatidae > Echinostoma > Echinostoma caproni. The sequence goes on along the minus strand of UZAN01040125.1, from coordinate 31,332 downwards.
AGACGGTTACAGGTCAAAAGGTGTGGGTTGACAACGGAGTCAACCAGCGCCTCATCAGGTCCAGCTCCTTATCTTGAGATTTTTTTCAGAGAGCGTCTGATGAATGTGAAATCCCTAGACATTAGGCCGAAGAAGCTGAAGGAGAAGCAGTAGGTTTCATGGCACAAAACGTGCGAGAAACTAAATTTGGAAATGATGTGCAATAGCAGTCTCAGATGTCGAAGGCGTGAAATGTAAAAGGTCAGCTTTCTAACTTTAGGAAACGTTTATTCTGCATGGCAGGACCATTTGAGTTCAACAGACAGAAAACACTCAAGATATTTGAAATGTTGTGACCTTTCATCGTTTAAGTTACTGATTAACATGTTGGGAACAGATGGTCCAGAAATTATTGATGGCTTACGGTTAATGGAAAACAAAACTTGAATGCATTTGTTGGGGTTTGAAGAAAGGTTAACACCATCGGACCATTCGGAAATGGAACTTATGGCAGATTAAAGGGTTTGATTGAAAAGTTGTAGTTAGGTGCACTACCAACTTCTATGTCATCGGCATATTCAAGTGTTAAAGCAGTTGGGGTGACTGGCAAGTTTTGAATGCAAAAGAGAACAGCATTGTTCAAATAGTTGTTTGGCAGATTTGAAGATTTTATGTCGGTTGTGAAAAGTTTAGTCGCCTCTGTGGGTAAAATTGGTTCCTATATTACGCCTTGGTGTACGGTGACAGTGGAAGACCTAATACTATTGAGAAAAGTGAATTAGCGTCGGTCGGTAAAGTAGTCATGCATCCAATTCACATTATGTGGCGCGAGATTGTTTCTGTTCCACTTTCAATGGAATGTTTCCGTCAACAGAGTTTGTGTGGTCTATAATGGATAAAACGGAATGTATAAGACAAGTAGCCGCATCTAAAGTAGAGGAACGCTTACAATAAGCAAAACGGAAAGGAATCACAAAAATCAAGAGAAGAGGATAGATGCTTAATAATAATTCGCTCAAAAGTCTTAAATAATACTTAATACTTACCCTTTCTTCCTTAGGTACTGGACTGGTGCGAACATCACGCCGTGAGTTAACTAGTCTACCATCTCACAGACATCTGTTCAAAATGAATGAAACGATTTTTGTGAGGTGGTTTGCGTCTGTTTGAGGACCACTTGAGATAACTCATCAGGACCAGAGGATTTATTTATGTTGACAGCATTCAACTCCTTTAAAACTTAATCTGTTTTGATGGTCACAGGAGAGTGGAAATCAATTGACGTTGTATTTGGACTCGATCGTGTTTGCACAACGTTTTCCACTGAAGAAAAAGAGCTTTTAAGCTCATTCATCTCACATGAGACCGCAGTAGGTACAGTTGAACGGCCGTAGAGTAACTACAGTCCGCTCCATAGCTGACGGCAGGATTTGTCTCCTAGCACGGTATCAATATACGATTAACTGAGATGGGGTATCTCGCTTCGGACACGTAAGTTGACAGATTTGACAATCATTTTTCTTTTGAGCGATACACCTTCGATTTCAGACCATGTAACCATTTCAGTCTCTCAGAGATGAAGCGATTGGGTTGCAGGTGGATCCTGACTTCAAGACAGCACACATTATAACAAAAGTTAAGGTATTTGGCGAGGTTTTCATAGAAGAATGAAATTTCGGGATCGGAAAGTAGTTGCAAGTCCATACAGGCCACCATGGATTCCAATTACATCAAATTGGGCTGATGATGCTCTCATATACATATCTCATGTGCGTTATTTTTTCGTGAGGATTTGTTGTTTGCATTTACCATATATCGTAGATAAAACTTTAATTAGACAGTGACTAGAATTGCTTGATCGTGCACGTTTGAAGGCAGGATAAAAAAGATGCTTCATAAATGAAAAGTAATCAAAGGGGGCATCAGTCCGAGTGTAAAAACTAACAATGTTCTGCAGCGATAACAAACAAATGGGACGGACCAATTAAAAAGCCCCGACAGATATGACCCAATACTTCACCTAACAGATAAACACCCGTGTGGCTTTCTGTTAAGCGAAACCTCTTTAAAGTGACGTGTTTGAATGGAAGCAGACGTTCCGTTGATTTTAATTAGACAAAAGTATACACACATGATAGAAAACACGCTTGCCATTCAAATTGACAGAGGCACTAAGAAGAACAATGGTTACTTGTCTTGTATGCAACACACCGGAAAACAATCAGAGTACGAAAGCTACACTAGGTAAAACGATGTTGAGTGTTTCACTTCTCCTTAAATTCGATTCATGATGTTGCTCTCAATTGATATAAAACGGGATTGGGGTCATTTACAACAGGAACTAATCCCTGTACAATGCAGGGAAAACGGATTCTAATATGACTACATTACATTTCAAAGTTCGACAATATTTGGGTTATGAATATGCACGGTCAAATTAATAAAAAGAGAAAGGAACAAACGTGTTCTTTCTATTTTACATCAACAAAATTTCTGCTCACTGCGTAAACTTAATTTTGTGCTGAATAAGCCTGATGCGGTACTGTGTACAGCCCAACAATCTCATAGAACAGCCTAGACAAACAGCATAGAATCGATAAATCAAACGTCTGAACGTCTCTCTATATTACAGTCTGGTTGAGACTGATGTAAACCCCCCAGACCGCGGAATTGCAGCCCTACATGGGAGACAGGTGAATGTTCTGACATTTAGAATGAATCGCTTGTGGCAGAGCATCATCATCATCATCCATCCCAACTTGTCCAGCTTCTCACATCTATTCCGATTGTTATTGATTCATTCACACCTTTTGAGGGGATTCGTCAAATGGGTCTATCTGACTGCGCAAAGGTGTGAGGGGCCCAGTCAGCTCGCCTTGCATGAATGAGATGAATAAAACCACACCACCGTTCTACCCCGTACAACTCCTCACAGACCTAGCTCATCTGTCACACGTACTCGAATGCGCCTTTGTTGAGTCGATCGATTGGCATTCCTGCGAATGATCAAACGAGGAAATTCTAACAAACAGTGGCAACACACAAGGATACTTCCAAGGCATCGACTATTTGTAAACATATGGTAATCAGAATGATGCATACAAAAATGTGGGATTATATCGAACAGTATTAGTTTCAGTTTTTACAACCACTTTTATGTGCCGGCTTTGGTTGCTATCTTTGGGTTGCCCATTTGGATAAAAGAGCAGAATGAAGATTGAGATGTTGAAAACGGAGTTAAAGAGAACATATTGAAACTTATTACTAATTCGTTTCTCATTCCACGTCTGCACCACCGTGGTGTGTCAGCATTAATGAATACCCGCAGTCATTTCTGCTTAGTCCGATAGAGTAATATGTGTAAATATTAACTTGGTTTGGTAACAGTGAACAATTTAGCAACCATCCCAGTTTTCCATTTAAGTATGCTATAAGCTAAAACGCAGCTTGTATAGTTGCCTCTTCAAAAAGATCTCTGACATTAAGAGTTCATGACTTTAAGGAGGTGCCTATTCCCTGGGAAACACTATGATCCGGTGTTCCCGGGAGTCCATAACGATTGACTTTTATCTATTTGTTCGATGGCCCGGAAACAGTGAGCCAAGAAATGACAATACATTAACACTGATGTAGAACAAATGAGGTGGCCAGTCTCTTACATCTGGTTTTTTTGCTATTCATCTTCTACTCAAAACCATCTACATCCGATGGTCAATAGATTAAGCACGTGGGTTCGGGGATTATCTCACAACGTCAGTATACGAATGTCTGCAATGGAGAATCAATTTTCCGGGGCAGTCGTAAACCATGATTCGAGTATATCGTCCAATGTCAGTCGTGGATATGTAATGATTTCAAAATATCTGTATTTCTGATGTAGTTTGAAATACCTACGACTTCAATTGAATGAATCTAAAAGACTGGAATAAAGATAAATCAAAATCGGTATGTTGTTGTGTCGGATAACCTTGACATAATTAACATGATCAACATGATCTGAATGAAGCAGAATGAAAGCTTCAAGTCTATTTCGACCCCGAATTCAGATACAGTTTATTCCGTTGTGGATTCGAGTTCGGAAATCTCAGAATATATTTCTCACGGAAGTATTCCACAAATTGCCATAAGAACACTTGATGCAACTCGTGATTGTAAAGCTAGATCATTGTTTATTTCATACCCATCGGACTTTTGTTATTGTCAAATGCACCAACTTTGATTTTGTAGTCTCAACACTCGTCCCAGTGGGTTCGAAATCAGGAAATTCCCAAGACAAAAATGTAAAACAAGCACAACGAACTACTCTAATTTTTATCAAGTAATTTCACAGATTGTTTCTTGCAACCCAAACTGCATCCTTATATTAATATGGCTGACCAGTCTGAAACACTTCACATGAGTTCGCTTTCTAATGTGCTGGTGACGAAATTCAATCGGATACATCTATGGTCCTTTTTGAGACAGGTTCATTGGAGTTGCACATTCAACCAGAGGAAACAGACTAACATCATTAGTTAAAAACAACAGATTTTTAGTTAGAACCGTACAAGCAAAACACTCACAGACAGCTTATCTGATAAATTTTTATTGGAACCTCCTTCTCTGATTACTTTATGGTGATGTACTGAAGGACTGTCTGTTGTATTATCTCCGGTTCCTGGTCCTACCGCGGACAAATGCGATTCGAATGCGGATGTGAATGGTTTGGTCGGTTTCCTCGAATCCGTTGCAATGAGGTTTGGCTGGAGTAAATGCGGGGGTGAGACGAGGACACGTGCCGCACTATTCGAACTGGACAGATATTTTCCATACTGAGGTGGCACTGCCGTTCGCGGAGAGGGCCCCACGCGAACAGATGGACTAACACTTCCGCCACGCCGAAATCCGGTCGGTTGCAGTGTGGATGATCGGACCTTGATGGAAGCGATTGAATCCGCAGGACCTGTTTGACTGCTGAGTCGCGTTCCAGTATTTGGGTCCGGAAATGGAAAACATTCCGTGTCTGAGTTTGTACGTCTATGTTCAATTTTGGGGGATGTTTTCAACTCTAAAGAAGTCTGTTGAATAGTATAGAGAGCGGCGAATGAAATCACAATTGGTAAATTATTAAGAAGATTCCCGGTAAATACTGCTAAAGCCAAACTCCAGATGTTACAAATTGATGTATAGCAGAAAACAGAAACCGCTGACAACAAATCATGAGAATTGTGTGGAGACCTTTTGGTTTATTGACTTATGTCTGGGCAATTTGACATGTGTATTGAGAACCTAACTCGCGTCTGTGGTAAAACATAGCTATTGGACATTTTTTCACAATAGCCGTAAAATTGTCAATTACGTAACAACAAAATCTGCAGGACACCTAAACTGTATAAGGCGTAATATAGTGTAAAAAAATATTCTTCCAAATTTATCACAAGTTTGACGGTTTTTACTCATAATTTTACTTATTCATCTATTCATTAACCAAGAGATTAGCTCAAATACAACGACCAACCGCGGCGCATTGAACTGCAAGGTGAAAATTGATACAACCGATACTATCACACAGTGACCTAGACAAATCATCTTTGTATTAATAAATTAAAGCTGACCACCTTAAATGAGAAGAAAATCAATACAGGGTCACTTAAGGCGGTTCGTATGTGACATTATATACGGAGAAAATAAAGCTGAATCAGCGAAATGGAACCAGGTCAAGTGAGGATATTTGAGAGAAAAAAGGTTGTTTTTGTTATTTATATAAATCCTTTCCTGATACACGCCGCCTCTCTCTCACTGTCCCAAGAACCAACTTTTATCGACTTCTTGTTCCCAATGGTATCCTACATTATGGCATTATCTACTTCAGTTTTCTATGACTGTCATTATCCAGCTTGTCACGCGAGCGTCGATCACTTTCGTTCCGAGTGGAACGCCAATTGGACCTGTATGGCTCCAAATCGATAATCACGCAAATTATTTGATTTTTCCCGGGAGTACAAGTAGTACCGATATTCTCGTCGTAAAGCCCGGGACCAAAATTTGTCCGAAGCGCTGCATACCAGAGGATCTTTTGTTTTGTTTGAACATGAACTACCAAATGATTTTTTTTTTGGGTCGTTAAAGTTACCTAAGAAATTACATTTGACTATCCCCTTGTTCATATTCCGAAAGGCTGTATGTTTGTAGATGAGCGAATAAGTCCGCGTGAGTGAAAAATGAGGTTTATGTCACGGTGCCGTCCATAGCCTGGGGACTCCTATTTTTTCGAGAAGAATGCTTTGTCAGCCCAACTCGTGACCTGAAAAAGTAACTTTCCCTCGCTAACCCCAACTCGGGAAATGTTGCCTGTGCATTGCAACATTTGCTCGTCCGCCCCCCAGGAACACGCATTCGTTCGTTCGTTCGTTCGTTCGTTCGTTCGTTCGTTCTACCCCGAAGCATACCCACAAACAAACAAGCCTACGCGACGGTAAGTGTGCTAGCTACTGCTTTGACGTGAATGCGGCTGCTACGAAAATAGGTGAAGCGCTCGTGTCAAATATGATCGAAATGTGCTGGTTAAAATAGTTAAAGCTGCCAAATTGTTTTGCTTGGCTTAACTATCATAAAAATTCAAGCATCTCATCTCAATAGTTCACGCCAAAATGTGAGGACGTATGCATTCGCATGTATGCACGTGCGTACATGCGACTGGTCGTATGAAGCGGGAAAGTTTCTCATAATAGTGCGATCCAATCAAAACAAGTCAAACAGAATAGAATTTTGGACTGAAAGTGATTTGAAGTTTAAAAAAAATAACCTTGATGTATATGTATACCATGAAGCAGTCGAACAATGAATGTACAAGAATGCACCAAGCGTCCACACTCACACTGCGAGCTTGGCTGTTTGACATGACTGTGTCAAACGGTTTTCAACAAGATGCAGGAGCAACTGATAGCCCTGCCCCTTCCACAGGCTAGCTTCACCCGACTCAGGTTGTGACGTTTTTGTCTTCCTAACGTTATATGATAAAAATATGACAGCTTTCATACCAGACTTCTATCGCTCAAATCTGGTGCACAGTTCTCTTTCGACAAGCCCATACAGATTGGTATGTGTTGTTCGACTGCATAGATTTCTTCTAAACACCGCGAAACGATTGTGAATGCACCCCGGGAAGCGAGGCGCGTAGGAGAGCCACGGTTTCCTTTCAGTGACAAATTTCTTTGGACCGTGAATTGCATTTGAATTCAATATATTATCC
>UZAN01040125.1:0-13892 GCA_900618425.1 Echinostoma caproni | reverse complement strand
GCGTATGGTTTTCACCATTAGCTTGTTGGTGGAAAGTGGCGTTTTTCTGTTTCCTATGGGGCACAACTATGTACACAATTGTCTTTGTTCCGGAAATAATGACTCATTATCCTGTTGCTAATCTCGATAGAGTGCAACGCTAAGGTATCAGCATACGATGATTTTGGTAATTTAACTATCACTCAATGGTCGTGAATTTTTAACTTGTTTTCACTTCCCCAGTGGTTAGTAATGATTCTCGGTAATTCGTAAAGGCCTTCATAGTGATTACACAATTGCCTATTTTGTTGATTGTCTATAAAACTAATTCTACAACGTAAGATCACGGACAAATTTATTCTTCCATCTCCTGACACAGATAGCCTACCAACCAACGATTACATTCGACAGTTCTACAGTTATCATCACCTCTACCGGGATACTTTGGCAAGAATGTTGCTCAACTCGTTTTCTGGTTGACAGGTGTCACAATTAAGGAGCAGTGTGCTAGGAGACCATGCATTCGGACTTATGTAACAGGTTTAGTGTTCGACTAAATGCGTACGTATATTTCTATCTTGTTTTTCTCCGTTCCTTTCATATTAGTGCCAGTTAAACACCAGTGAAAAATGATCACGATTTTTCATCGCATAGTTAGGCTAAACCGTGATTTATATTTAGGAGGATGTGATTTATTGGGAATTTTGAATGACGGTATACCTAGAGAGAAAAAACAATCAGAATAGCACCTTCAACTAGGTCAGTTTCCAGTACTCAGTTATAATGGTAGCAAACCAGTGACTAGGACTGAAACAAGCGATGGCAATCAATCACTGGTAACTAACTCTACACCGACAGATAAACCTTCGTTTAACCTTGGCTTCGGGTTTTTATCNCCCACCCCCCCCCCTTCTTGCTACTCTGTGGCGTTCATTGGTCATCCAGTTTTTCTGGATTCGGTACTAATTGAGATACAGAAAAATGATTCCGGACATTTAACGAGCCATCTTGTAACATTGTTTGACCAAAATGGAATAATAGAGATCTTCATTTGAGTTTTCCCGGAATTCTTTCAAATGATAAACTGTGTCTTGACAGAGTTGCTTAATAGCTCAGTAAAAGGGTAAATAGAGCTGGATGTAAACCAGTTCGCGATCGCGTTTCTTTCCATTTCTCTCTTTTGTGTTGCACTACTGAGTTGACGTTCCATATATAAATAGTCCCGTTAACTATTGGTTTTCTTCACCTTATTCTATGCTTATGTATGTTTGCTGTTCGATTTTATCACATTGGTTCACGTTGTTTACTCAGAATGTGATATTAGCCTTTCTTGAGAATGTTAGCAATTTGTGAAAACCATTTCACTTCACTTCATTTCACTGCATAATATTATTACTTTTCGTAATAATAGCAATAGTCATATCATTATTTTCATTATTATTACTATTGAAACTAGTAACCATATTCCAGTGCGTTTATTGAATTACATTGATCATGATCATATACTTCGAATGGGAACCCTCTAGACATTTATAAGCAAATTAATTTCGGAGAAGAGGGTGATACATAGACATTTTTAAAATCCCTTTCTACTTCAATCTGTTCATGTGTGTGCATCATTGTAATTCAAAATCGAGCAATTTAGATTCCGAGTAAAACGCGCATCACGATTTAATTGCCAAATGAACAAATCGAAATACTGCATAGAAACCGATATCATGGTGTGTGTATAAGCATGGTTTTATTATTCACACATTAGATACAGTTCAAAAAAGGATGCCTTAACTTCGTACTACATGCAGATATCTTAGCCCCGTTCGACATTGGTTGGAAAATGTATCCTCAGCTTTGAACGCTGTTACAGTAAAACTGAAAAAGTGATGCGTCGATTCATCAATACGATAGAGTTTAGTGGTGATCGATATTTCACAACACGATCCGAAACAATATTTTTTTCTATTTGGGCAAGCCGATTCATCGATGATATCGTCCATCATACGACAGCACTAAACGGCAATAAAATTAGATGGTTGCTGAACGGCCAAAATAAAACACTCTAACCACTTGATCTGCATCAGTTCAGTTCACTATTTTTTCAAGTCTTCACTCATTAGTCAATCGATCAGTTGGGAAACACTGAACCGGAACATTCTGTTTCCTGCTGGAATTAACTATTCTTCTTCTACACTTATTTTCATCCCCTGATAGCCTTGGATTAACAATGATCACTCTGAAAAATGGGCTATACGGTACTCTGTTTACTATGTGAAAGTGGAAGATTTTTATCATTATTAGATCTATTTCACTCTTACCAGAACAGACTAGCATTTCTTAATGGTTTTATGCAAAACGAATGTGACTAATTATTTCAAGCCAACATAATAAATAAGTGAGTACCGTTGTCCCAATGAATTAATTTCTGTAAACGGCATTACATTAGTGAGCCTGGTTAGATTGATTAGCTGGGGACTAAGAAAGAGTCGTGAGGAATGCATTGTTGTCATTCACATGTGATGGTAGATCAGGTGAACTGTCTGACAGATGAGACAAAGAATAAAACGGATTCATCTTTTTGAACATGAACAGTTTTTATTTACTGACTTGACAATTCAGATAACTTTAAAGGACCACTGTTTACTAACATTAGTATAACCGGATCAACATTGAAAAAACCGCCAAATCCCTACAGTGATACTAAAACAGATTGATTTCATCAGTATTTCTGAGTTCATTTCGCCTTATAATCAAGTGATCGAGAAACAATTACATCATTTGCTAAATGGTAGCCTGGTGGTAACGTCACCAAATTACCACCTCGGGGGACGTGTGTTTGAACCCCACCACCACCGCCCGATTTTCCCCATGGCAGCCCTTTGGTTGACCGCTTCACCCTTCCTGAAAATTGTATCATTGTTTATTCAATAAAAGGAAGTAAAATTAAAAAGAAGAAAATGGATGCCGTGTTTTTCGCGTCTCGAACGTGACACATTTTAGAACATCTACTTTATTAAGCGCAAGAAGGGAAACTCCAATGTTTGAGTTATAAACACAAGCGAATTAAGTGAACTGCTGGTTGAATCCCTTAATTAATCAGAAATATATTTACCAAAGAGCAAAGATCTGGTCCATCGAAATCAACTACACAGTAGCTAAATTTCCGGCTAGTGTATGAACATGTCAAGAATACTTCGTCCCTCTACATAATGATTTTATCTTAATAAGTATATAGATTTTCAGGGAAGCATTCCACAATTATTATAACGATGACAATGTTTAAATCAATCATTTATTCTTGCAAATAATTTTTAGCAGTAAACTTACGGATTGGATTGGAAAATGCGTTCAACTTACCAATTGTCAACTCCCAGAGTACTATATTACAAAATATATGCACATCTGCATCAGTTGGGTGTACTGAATAGATTTCAAGATGCGCTTACATACAATTGAACAGGAAAAGCTCTATCTTATTGGTCTTCTTTTGTACTGACGATGATAACATTAATAATATCCATAGTAAAGATAACCTCCACTCTTTTTCATTGATTATGTAACAGTTCCGTCGTTTTTTCTGTTTTTTGAGTGACTATTGCCACCATTTCGACGAAACATAACCGCTGCCATGTAAGGGTAACTTTCGCCACAAATAAGTGCTGATTGACAAAGATTTTCGTGAACCCCATCATGAGTGTTTTCTAATCCGGCTGTTCCATACATTGCACTTCGGTGAACAGTTTTTAAGGTGAATATTTCATGCCCTTTTAATATTTATTTTCCTGTAAAATGTGAAATAATGAAGCAACTTAAAGAATTCTTGAGTTAGTGTTTCCTGTATTTACAATACCTATGGATGAGGAAATGGTTCGGGGTTTGCTGTCACCTTCGGGTAGAACGGAAACAAACACAAAAAAAGGAATCCAACAGCTTTCAGACCGTGGTCTATTTGGTTCGTGCATTTTTGTTTGTTCGAAATCCGCCCCAATCTCATCTGGTTGATAAATTCAATTGCACTCCTTCCAATCCTTGAAAACTGCATGAATCCTGTTTGCATCAAACCTGTCCCGATCAAACTGATATGCATTTATAAACACTTAATTTATCAAGTACTTGTTTTCACACATCTTTCTTCACCTGCTGTGAAATTTAGTTAAACGATTTGGATGTTTTCACTTGCAATGCACCTTACTGTTTTGTGTGCTATCATATTGCCCCAATCAACAAGAATAGGTTTCATCCTTATCATTCAACGTTACTTAAAGTCAAAGTGAAGATATCCCTTGGAAAACGTGGTATTCGATAACAGCCAGTTCAAAATCGGGACCAATAAGTCTTAGTAGTTTTCAAATTTCACATAAAAAATTATTCTGAGGTCTGTCTGGCAAACATTTTGATAGTAAAACTAAGGATCATGTAAACCTGTGGTGTCAGCAACATGCAGCAATCATCATTTAATACAGGCTGTATCAACTCATTGAACAACCGACACCTCACGAAACATTCTCTCTCTTCTCTATCCCTTGCTAGACTAAGTGCATCACTAGGGAATCTTATAGAGAATCTTAAAAGTTATTACCATTGCGGTTCGCTCCGATTTTGACATCTGCACGTTTTATCCTCAATTAGACGAAAGAATCGTCTTTACTATAGTTGCCTAAATGGAATATTTGACGTGAGAATGAAAGATTCATTTCCGAATAAGAACTGTGGATGATACTCATCCCTCCCCTCCCCAGAGCTATTCATAACCCTCAATAAATAGTTTTCTTTTAAACTGTCATTACATATTCAGAGACGAAGCTGATCTAACGAAGAGTGCTCGATAGTTTTAAAACTGCCATCTATTATTCGGATAAAACATCGGAGCTCGGTGAGCCGGTCTCCAACCCTAATTCTCGTTGGTGATAGGAACTCAATTTTAATCTCTACTGTTTCACCTAAAATCATTCAGAATTCCCAAATGAGTTTCTGTGCCGCTTGCTTGAGTCACGAAGGAAAAGTAATTGTATTGCACCAGAGGGCCGAAATATTCAAAATTATTTGTGAATCGAGAAGCGTGTCTATTCACATCATAAAGTCCGTAGCAAAACAAGCAATGATTGCATGTAAAAAAAGGAATTCTTATAGCCTATTGGGTACTCGGTATTCAATGATATACGAAAATTCCCCCAATAGGTGCCTAAATTTGGCTTCAGCCTTTCTGTTTGTAAGCAGCCCTTCAATTAACCGAATGACATTCAATAAGCTTGACCAGTGTGTAGGTCCAAATCAGCCGTGTTCCAAAAATAATACGTCCAACTTTCCTTATACCCGCGCCCTTAGTCAGTTAGCGCATTTATTAAATTATAGCAGAGAAATTCAATTTTAAAATGATGGGTTTCCTTCGTGATATACGGGCAACGCCTCCAGTGTCAGTGTTTTATTTTATTTTCCATATTGTACAACATTTTGGAAGATAAGTTCAGCATTGTATTTATTTTTTTCTAATACCTGAAAGGTATGTACATAGGAATAAACTTCCATCAACATCCGGTACTAAAGTATTTGATCACAGAGACCTTCTGCAGTCAAAATTGATTTTCTGAATCCTGGAGTCTTAATTGAACAAGTATTTGCTTACCTTCTGACCGCATGTGTCCCGGAAATACACCTGCCTCGGATTTAATTATGGGACCACGATCCTCCGTAGACGTGGTTCGCATGAACATCGGTAGATCCGAATCAAGACTAGATTGAGTTAAGCTACTTGGTCCGAGCGAAGGAGATTCAGTGGCACTCAATCGTGAATAGCCAGAACTAGCATTTCCTATAGGGGATTCGTTGGCTTGTTGGAAACTGATAAAAGGAAATTAAAGAGAAAAAGGAATGATTCCATTCGAAAATGTATCAGCGGGTAAACGTGTTCTAATTGAAAAATACAAGATCATTGTTATTTACTTCCCATCTTCAGAGGTGTAAATTTCTTTGCCATTATGATTGTTGTTTTCTGTCCTTTGTTCACATTTGTCACCAGAGAACGTCAAAAAGGTGCTTTATTTTAATACTTGAGAACAACCATAAAATTGTAAAAACTCTGGCATAATTATTCCTCTTCAATTAACATTTGTCAATTCATTTCTTCCACAGTTTCATGCAGTGACGACATCTGCCTGCTTCACATAGTAAGGAAATTCCCGCTGCTCATATTTAACACCTATCAACAGAACATACGATATTCGAATATGAAAAGATCAGTGCTATCGGTGTGGCCTCGTAGCTCAGCTGGTGGAGCATGCGCGTACAAGGCGTAGGCAGCATCCCACTGAGGCTACTGAACTTTTCACAATCGCCATACAAACTTCAAATCTAGAACATACCTAATCGATTTTAAATTCAAGCGAGCATATTCCAAATCAAGCTTTTGGGCATGTAACAGCAAGCTTATATTGCTCAATTAATTAGAAATGAAATGTTTTGAAGTGGGGCGAGACAATAGCTCAACAACGAAGTACATTTTCACTTTATATTCTCATTGCCCTCATCCACATGCACACAGAAATTGTGTGAAACTCGAAAAATAGTGTTGCTTCCGATTTCGATTGTCACAACTTAACAGTCCACGTTAGAATACGCGTACATCTACACACTTACACATTTCCAGTTACGTCAGCCCTAACCCCCTGACATAGTTGGTGTCTCCCAAAACAAAGTCATTCTTGACATCTGGAAGTCACCGTGGTATCATTGATCCACCATCATACGAGGTTTATCGATCGGTCAGTGAAGATAAAACTTATCTAACTTCGAGCTGTATAACTGACAACTATCTGCCAAACCGAAACCAATTCCAGTATTTCGTTATCAAGGCATCCCGAAAGATTTTCAACGGGGGAAGCGTGTGCGTACGTGTGTGTGTGTGTATTTGGTTGACTGCAAAAAAGGTATGCTTGCACAAGCGCACATGCAGAATATATGTGTAAGTACATTATTTCACCTATAAGTGTCCAAATATTCCAGTTACTTTCAGCATTTCATTCTTCGAATTCACAGCACACTGCAGAAATGCGTTACGGACAGGCCTCCTCAAAAAATTAGAAAAATTTCCCAGGGAATCAAACAAAATCCTAATATGGAATTTCAAGCGCATACGACTGACATTCACAAATTGTATACATGTGCGTGTATTTCAGAGATTATAAATAAAATGTGTAGGTAATTGAACTGCGGCTGATATCTTTCAATGGTAATGTACTTAACACAGAGTATGTAATTTGAAAACACAAGTTTGTCTAAATCCATTGAAATACGGACGCCGGCTAATTTTCAAAAGAAAGTATGAAAAGCGAATAAGCAACCGATCAAAGGAAAACCCTAGCTTGTGCAGTGATCCTTTTATTTTTTGGTATTAAGCATACCTTTGATGTTATGTTTGCCCTAGTGTAACGCTCTCCTTCGTTCAAATCATAAATCTGAAATCATATTGTGCATAACACTAGGGTACTACCAGATAAAAGAAAGCAAGACCGTTAAAGTTATGTCAATATTACCAAACAGAACAGCTAAAGGATAATCAGTCAAACAATCAATCACTGAAATCTTATGATAACATAGTCATTTATTTAATTCGAAAAATATCCAACTTCTGCGGAAAAACTTACCTAAAGTGTTGGAGCAAGGTGAACTTTTTTATTTCCGAAATTCTCAAAAATGAACAAAAAATAAAATCCGGTTTACAATCAGACGAAAACCTATGATAATCTGACTTGTTTTCAGACGCTTTAAAGACACACTGCCGAGGTGCAACCCAGAACAATCTGTAGACAAGTATGACGTGATGATGATGATAAGAATAGCTTCCGTTCAATAACGGAAATACCCAGCATCGATGATTGGTTGGCAAACGGGTCAGGGAATAATGTTTATCTTTTCACCACGGGCGAAATGCACGTGACTGTTCTGGCATGCCGCAATCCGCAGTTCACGGTAAGAACAAGTCAGGTGCAAATCTAGATTGTCCGGACACACCTGCGACCTCGCATAAGGGTACTTCTCTACCATGGTTACCCTAATTTACGGATTATCAAAATTTATAGATCACAGAAATAATGCACTTAAAGGATCACAGCATACGTCACGAAAGAACTATTCCTCACGAACGGATTAGCAACAAAGTGTCCCAACTGATTTATGAAAACCACCATGGGAAGCTGGATAGTGCTCTACACTTACCTGAAATAAACGACACTGTGAACGTGAACAAAGCATTCCAACCTTTATTTAAGGTGCGCGGTTGGCGATTAAAGTACATTTGTTGTTGGATGCTAGTAATATCAGGAGTGGTAGGAATTTGTCCGCACAACCCGCTCCTATGAGCCCAAAAATAATTTGTGCTGGCGCTGAAGCTCTACTGGCCCACCCCTTACACAAATCGTATCCAGAATAATCTCAGTGATGGCAAGAGTGACGAAACAATTATGTAATCATTGTTAATACCACATCCGTTTTCAATATGAACTCAACTCTTGTCGTCCTTATTAAGAATGCGTTTTTCCAATAGAGTTTTCTCACTAACTATTGATATATTATGNNNNATTATGATACTGTATGGTCATAATTACGAATCACTAAAAACTAGCTTGATTGCCATCATGTGTTATGTTTAAAACTTTCCAGCAAGATTGCCATGCTTTATTTTCACGCCAATCATTGAAAGACAGTTTATGTGTATCTTGTAAAGGAAAATATTTATCCGGTTTGGTAAATGTAAAACTCAGCACTTTACAATGAAGATGGAATATGAATCATTGGATTTCATCAGAGCCGAGAGAAGGCAATACTGCGAGACGTAAACGTTTAATCTAAACAGCAGAGTCACTACTATGTAAAGAAATCTGGTATGTATTCATGATTAAAAATAATTATTTTATTTGAATTAGCGTGCGTAAGAATGATGTGAAAACAGCCGATTTAAATAACCCGTTTTACAACAGTATTGACAACTACGAGTCATATCTAACGAGGACAAAAAAAGGCGGCGTTTCTGGTTCATCTCACACCATTCAGTTGCACATCAAAGTTATTTTATGTTTGAATTTGAAACGGTGGGTAGTATAAATAATTTTATAAACTGTTGAGTTCGTTTTACTTAGTATACACTGGATTACCGGCGATATTTTACATTTGAAACTCAACAACGGTCTTCAAAAATTACAACACGCCATTACATCTAGGACGCTTTGGAAAAAGTTGTCTATATAAAGAAGCACCATTTCATCTATTCATCTTTTAAATCAACATAAAAAGCAATCAGCAAAAATAAAACAACATATGATATAAAAATATTATTCAAATCATCTTGGCGATGGAAATGAAAATTTCTCAATAAGAACGAATTTTCATACAAAAAAGAATAAGTATAATTATTTATCAATTGATTAGGACCGACCATTTTTCAGACTTCGCTTCCACGCACAGTCCTCAGCTCTTCTACTCAACCATACAATAGGAAGGAATAAACTCGAATTTCCGTTCCGTTGTTTGCGCTACATACCCTGCAGAATATGTGCAATCTAGGGGATACGTAATCATGACTGAGGAAAAGATGAACAGCATTTTTGTCTCTCACGGCTCCCGGAGTTATTTTGAGACGATTCGAAGTCGAAGAATAAAAAATGATTGTAACATTATGCTTTTTGAGATCTTTAGTCTCCAAACAAATACATGGGGTGTACATGAGAATGTGATTGAAAAAAGATAATAGGATAGAAGGACAAGAGTGTGTTTTAAGTTCATTTTAGCTCAGCTAGGTCGCTTTTGAACGAAGTTTGGTATGTATCCACAAAATATCTATTTAGAAACCCCAGATACCATGTTCAAGTTTCGGGCTTTTTTATGATTTCCATCGCCAAGATGATTTGAATAATATTTTTATATCATATGTTGTTTTATTTTTGCTGATTGCTTTTTATGTTGATTTAAAAGATGAATAGATGAAATGGTGCTTCTTTATATAGACAACTTTTTCCAAAGCGTCCTAGATGTAATGGCGTGTTGTAATTTTTGAAGACCGTTGTTGAGTTTCAAATGTAAAATATCGCCGGTAATCCAGTGTATACTAAGTAAAACGAACTCAACAGTTTATAAAATTATTTATACTACCCACCGTTTCAAATTCAAACATAAAATAACTTTGATGTGCAACTGAATGGTTTAAAATGAATGACAAGGACAACACAAATGTACATTGAGCTAATTGAACTATTCAATTTAGTCTCAAGAATTATTAACCTTGTCCGTTTGCCAGACTGTTTTCATTGTTATTTTTGGGTAGTCTGCATTGTAGTACACAAAATAGTCATAGAAACTACCAGCTTGCGAACGCATGTTATCATAACGTCAATAACCACAACAACGGTAGTGGGTTGTACATGGGGGAAAGAGTAGAACAACTTGGAAACCAACACTGACAAATTATCAAGAAAATCAGACAAACTTGCTGTACAAATTGATCAGCAAAGTTATCTTCTAAGGATATTTTGAGTAAATATAATTTAAGATCAGTAGGGATTTTAAACCTTTGACAGTGAATTACTAAGCTCTTTAAACATTCTGCACTTTCTTCTAATCCTGCATCTAAATGGGCGGTCAAAATCTAGTGAACTAAACCGCCGTACGAGCGTGCCTTGGTTGTGCATTCCAAACTGCAACTGAAACAAAGCATTCTTTTTTATCAATTAATAAACAAATATACTAATTTCCTAAGCCACTTTACTAGTTTCAACTTTATATGTTGGTTGCAATCTGCAAAACAAATAGTAAAAACATTTCTGTTTACAGCAAAAGTACACATAATACTATAATTTTTCCCCTTTGACATGTTCCATCTTAAATCAGCGAGCACATGATCTACCAAAATACCTTTCTCATCTATTGAACATTTAAGTGTATAATTTGATCTGGTAGCACAGAATTAAATTAGTGAAGTAAACGTTCGACAGTAAACAGTTCCAAATGAATTTCGCAGAACCATATTGTCCACATATCCGTATTCTAATTTTTGTCATCCTCCATCGATCACCCATCACGAAGGTCAACAAAGAAATAATTGGAATCAATCAAAAGCACTTAGGAATATTTCCTGGTAGTACCATTATATTTTGCTTTCCGATCGTTTTTTCCTTGCATTTTTTTCACTCACTAAAACTCTCCTTTCCTATTATAGTTGTTGTTGTGTTAGCATTATGGTTCTTTACAAGCATATGTCTAGGAATCGATTCTACATTTTTGTATTAAAAAAGAAAAGACAGTGTTGTCTAAAGACAGTTGTTCAACACATTATTTGTTTATTTTGCAATAGTTTTATGTCTCAAAATAAATCTTATTATAGATAAATGGTCAATGAAAAGTGGTAGGAATTATTTCCATCATGTATTAATATATGTGGCATTGTGGTCCTTCTACACACGATGTTTAAAACTCACAATTTACGAAAAATAGTCCTCTTTGGTACGTCTTGCTGCATTCCAAAATCAAATCCGTTTCGAGTTGAAGGCCTCTTCCGATCGGTATCGTTTGTGAATGGTCGACTATTCAGGTAATTTGCATTGTTACTTTGAATCGAAATGTGATCGATTGGTGCCTGTGCGTTTGAAGAGGAAAGCCTGACAGGGAACTGATTGAGAACCGACGGTGAGGATGTGGTTATTCCACCAGAGGCTTTTGAGTGAATTTCCTTCTCAATGTGACTGGAAGATAGATTGTTCAGTTGGGTTCCTTCAGATGCAGTCTGAGTAAACCACTGTGATACAACAGTTTTATCCTTTTCGTGATCAAATAATGGTGAATGTATAGGGGAAGTTGAAGTGTCCCTTGTTTCACGATTTTGTCGTAATTTGAGTAAAGATGAAAAGTCTTTTAGCGATTTTACATATTCTTTGAGAAGCTGTACTGCCAATTCACGATTAACGGGAGAACTTTTATCATCTTGTTTGTCTTCTATGAGGCTGCTTGTCATTATATTGCTTCCGCCAGGTATTGAAAGCTTTCCCGGGAAAACCGTGGTTTTTTCAAAGCCAGTAGAAACATCAAAACTTCTAGAAGTAGGTGTGGGGTTCATTGTGGGAACGGGTGAATTGCTCATTTCGCTTGCACGATCCAATGATGAAAAATTCCTCGCTTCATTATCCAAAACTGGTGACCGACCGTCAAAAGAGACGCTGTAACGCCTGGAGCGATTTCGACAAGTAGGACTTCTAAGCTTTGCCCCTGCCACGTCGAAATAAATAGTGTTTCTTTCATATCCACCTCTTCTTGGGGCAGCTGGAATCATATTTCTGTCAATCTTTGACACGTTGAACTCAGTTCAGGAGAACGTTATTCCTGACCAGGGAATTTGAATGTCATGCTTTGACTATGACCACAGTCGACCTTAAATTCGACAATTATAGTTCATCCATTGTGAATTCGTGGTAAAGTAACAAAATCAGAATGAGTTTCGAAAGTTTCTTCCGACTTTATGAGGAAAACATACAAAAATAATTGATCACAGAAGAAAGTTTATCATAGCAATGGAAGAGACTAGCTCTTTTCATTCATGACGGCTTGCATTAATTCCTTTCGTCATGCAAAGTAAATTATTCCGCGCGTATCTATTGTGGGTACAACTCAGAGCTGTGAGTCGTGAATATTTTAGTATATTCACTTAGGAATTTGTTTCAACATCTGCAAAATACGAACCAGGTCAGATCAGCTCAGCTCGGATAAAAATGTTTGTGGCTTGAGCTAGTATTTATCCAAATTATTGCACTTCGAGCTCAGTACTCTCGTCCTACGATGAAGAATGGCTTCAACTGTCAAGTATAAAGAATGTTCCACCAGTTGAAGTAGCTACTTCAACCAGCCACACGATGAATTGATGATACACTCATTCGGTTTCTTTTTTCACAATTTCAGTGGATAATCATCTGTCAAGAACATTTATTCACAGAAGGAATTCAATACGTTACGCATGGAATGCGCGTGAACAGATTAGTACGAATATTGTATGTTCGAAAGCGAGCCAAATATGCAACAAGGTACGCGTTATTACACAGAGCATCTAAACAAAATGTCCAGTCAAGAATAGTTCAGTCTTAATAGTTTAATAAACAGCTTATTCTAGAAATAGAGAGAGAAGGCATATTTATTAAATTTCCGTAGCACGCTCCAGATGCGGACGACAAAGTTAAAGGCGCGCAACTCGAACTTTCAGTTCAGTTCAGCTTGCACATGACGAATATGGCTCTTGCCAATCGAGCTCCCAGTTCGTTGTATTTTCGGCGGATGAGAGCAGCTTCCAACCTTGCCTTAAATTGATTTGGTAGCCCCGTTTCCAGAACGTTGTCTCCTTGTTGGTATGGTGAAAGGGAGGAAAAGCAAGGATATCCACTCGCCTCATTGATTGAGGCCTCAAGCACACATGCGTTCGTATACACAGATCAAATGTGCCATGACAGTCAGTTTGAGAACAATTCCCACAATCAAGCCTGTGTTTACTCCATATCACAAAAATTCGGCCAAGTTGGAATTCATTCTTGATGTTCTCACACTCAATGCTAACTTCGGAGAGCGTTGCTGACAAACATGCTTCCAGAGCCATATTGAAGGCGTTACCATTGGCGCAGTTGACCACTTCTGCGGTAAACCTGTTCCACATGGGTATGACCCTGTGTGCAAAGATGTTGGCCCGTACTTCCAAGCTGGTGTGGTTTTCTTGAAGTTTATAGTCATGACCTCTCGCGATTTGAGCAAAAGAAATCGTAAACAAGTCATCCAGGTTTAGTCCCGATAAACCTTTTACAATTTCAAAAGTCTATCAGATCTCCCCTCACTCGTCTATGCCCCAGCAAAGAGATTTTAAGATCTCTTATCCGCTGCTCCTAGCTTTTCCCCTTTTGCCC
>UZAN01040124.1:43767-90917 GCA_900618425.1 Echinostoma caproni | reverse complement strand
CTGCTTAGACTGTTTTCCATTTTCCATTTATACAACATAGCACAACCCATCTGTGTGAGCTTGTTGCAGGCCACAAATGTCGCTGATCTCAGCACTAGGCTCTTTTGAAATTTAACCAAATCCCCCATTACTCACTAGAAATAAGTAGTCAGTTTGTGGTTGTTTACAACCGAGTCATAACCCGGAGGCTAGTGCTGATATGAGCAGGTTCTGTGACCCGCAATTAGCTATATTGTCTAAATGGAAAATGAAAAGCAGTCTGATCAGCTCCTCGGTGGCCGAGTGGGTAGCATGCTTGCGTTCTACCCATGAGGTCCCGGGTTCGATCTCCAGTTTGGTCGGTGGATTCGCACTGCTGATGAGACCCAATCAGGTCGAATCAGCTGTCCAGTGCTACCCAGCTTTTCAGTTTACGCTCCATTTGCCATATACACGACGGATTGACTTTTGAAATATATACATCTATATAGTGTATTTTTGAAATGTTTTCGGAGTAGAGAGTAAGTGTAAGTGTAGAGAGAAAACCGTGAAAACTAATCAATCATTTACTTAAAGAACTGACGAAAGGATCAATATGTAAACCCATCCAGTTCGATTCTGGCCGATCAGGCTAAACGTATTATCAGCATCTGCACAAGTGTGAGTCTGTGTGAGTTGTGATTGGCAACCAATCCTTAAGCGACACGTCTCGTCGCTCAATTCACTGAACTGATCAACAGCAATGATAAACTGACATGACAACGCACGCGGCTACTTCAGTATCCAGTATACCATTTATATATCCAAAGAAACCGAACACAATCATTATAGGAAAGGCGTTAATGCAAAGAAATACAAATTGTCTTGTGAACTTTTAAGTAAATTTACTTAAAACTTGTCGAGCTGTAAACTCTGGGAATCATACAATGATAATACGTTTCAATAACAGATTTCCCTGGCTCGGGTGTGCTTTTGTGAAGTGCCCAGGATTGAGAAGAGAGAAAATTGAACAGACTGATTGGTTTCCAGGCAACCTCAATGTGTTTATTCCAACAAGTTTACACCTCATAAATCGTTCAATTAGATTCGCTTGCACGGGGTTACAAACATCGCCAAAGGAATATAGTTACCTGCCGTTAAGAGTGCTTAATTCTGCCAGATGATTGGTTGTGATAGCATTACATTTAGTATTTGCCCACCGGGCTAATGAAANTAATGAAAAGAAAACGATTTTTCATTAATCGGGAGAATCGGAATGAGACGCGTGTGCTGACAGCTATTGTGTCATCCGTCATGAACTAGGATGATTACCGTGAAACCGTTAGCTTATACGACAATGAAACCGGACAAAACCGGAAACACGTATTCCATTTATTCTGCAAAATAGAAATGGCGGAAAATAGCGCTGTGCAGTACATTGGAGCTGGATAGTGACAACTTACGGACACCGTGAAAATTTAACTGGCTACTAGATTTTGAGATAGTTGACATGTGGACAGATAGTTCGAGACCCCCTGTAATGTTAATCAGTTCGAAACCATAAGTTTTGTCTAAGAGAAATAGGCTAATGATTTTGCTTTGATCGAAAGGAAAGGTGTTACCAATTGGAAGAAAGAAACTGCTGTAAGACAACAAGGTCAACAGGGTGTTTTGGATCGTCAATTCACTGTGTCCGGCACGATTCCGTAAGCTTTATCACCTGTCGGATATCAAGATCTGCACACTTGATCACACAGAGACACACTGACCTGAATAAGCTTTCATCCAACCAATATGACGTGATAAATTTCGAAGCTATTTTAGGTTATCTGGAGATAGATCCGAAGATGAAATTTAGTCCTGCCCATAGGGAATAATGCGCAAAGTCTTTTACACAACATTGCGGGACTAAAATCGGATGATGCTATTAGATTAGTCAATAGGGGTTTTTTTGCAATGAGTACCCAGAAGATGATTCAGAGTTCCAGTAGGAATGCATATGGTGAAAGACTGGAAACGCATTCGACTCATTGAGAACTATTCAAATAAAGATTCATTGGATCTGAGAATGTCTACTCTTGTGATTAACTGTGAGCAAATGACTTCATGTCAGACAGTTTTATGGCTATTACATATTGATCCACATTGTATAGGATGTGTGTTGCTGCGATAAGTTACTGATCGACCCCTAAAACATAATAGTTCAACGGGCTCCCCGGATCACTGAGAACTCCGAAATTTACGGCAACCGGTTTCCAGCGAGATCCGTGAGGTTCAATTGTTCCAATCACCTCTAAAAAATTGTTTACAAAACAACGTGAAGGGAAAAAAACAACTACCCGTGATTTTGAAGAAGAAACCTTTTTGGAACAGCACCTGCAGAACTTTAAATCATAGTGTTGAGTTTTGGCTTTACTGATAACGAACGAATTGTCCAAAACGATATGCATGGTGAAGCAAATGAAATTTTTAATTACGTATATATATATATATATTGTTTTGGCACGGAGTTTAAAAATTTGTTAACCACTCGCAGTTAATCACTTTCTGAAAAACTTAGTGCGCAGATGAGCCATGCATCTGGATACAGCAACGCATCTACACAAGTCCTAGACGGATCCACCGTATTCAGGCGCCCCACCTCTTATGCGGCATCTCATTGCATCACTTGTGTACCGCAAATAATTGAACATTTCACCCTGTTAGAGCATAGGATATTAAGAAATGCTTGTTCAACACCCGGCGTACTTCAAGGTCAATTGTCAAGGTCTTTTCTAAATATGTTTCTGTTTTCTCCATGGCGTGTGATTTCCGGTAAGCCATTTGTAAGCTGCGATAATAGAGTATTTTGGATTGATTAGAATAAATGTTCCCATTAAACAACAATGAAGTGAACGTTTGTGCTTTATGCCATAGGTTTTTTGCAGTGGAAATTCCGGACTACCAAAAACTCTTTGCGGCATTCACGGTCGTGATAATTCAAATTCTCATACACGAGAATTGAAACTACTGAATTGTAGATGATGAAGATAGAAATACATGTTCGTTACCCATAGCTATCTAAATGTAAGTATGATATTAAAAATTTAAACATGTTTCTGTATTTGGAGCCACATCGCACTAATTTCATCAACATCGAATTAATTCAAAGGTGAAAAGATTAGTGCGACCGGTGTGGCCTTGTAGCTCAGCTGGTAGAGCGTGCGCTATACAAGAATTGTTGGCTGCGTCCATGTAAATGTTAGAAGCCCACCGAGGCTACTGAACTTTTCACAATCCACATAAAAACTTCAACTGTGCAAAACTACCAGTATCGCTCAAACTCGTACAGCAACCCGGTTTCCATCACAGTTTTTAGACCCAAAATTTACTGTTCCGAACCTCGTTTGCGGGGTTCACTATGTTATTGCCCCACATCAGACGAAAAAATTTCTGTGATAATATCTACTTATGTGTTTGCTTCTATTAGTCAAATGCCAATACAATGTACGATTTCTCTATTTTGAGAACGTTTACAGAGCATCATAGCAAGTGACCTACATTTCAAATAAAGACATCATTTTCTAAACGGTAGCGTGCGGAGAAACAGGGCTAATCCGCCAGAACTATTCTCCATTCTGCTTGCATGTAACTCTATTCGCAAACGCAATCAAACTAAATCATCATCATACTTCATTGTGATTGGTTTTCGCCCTTTTGATTCATGGCGTGATACAGAAACTCCGTTGATAGTGCAACAAATTGGGCTTATATTCACATCACAAGTGAGGAACTGAGTCATCGGATTTATGCACCCCTAGATCAGGTTGCCTCTCGGCTTCAATTATATGGTAAAACCTCGCAACGTGGTCATCTGTGCTCGGTGGCACCACAATATACCGATTCAACGAGCCGCACAACTCCAGGTCAATTTCTATGTTTTTGGAATAAATTTTCAGTTCTTCTAGTATTAGAAACAATGCATGAGTACCTTGCAGCCAGATAATTGGTCATCTTAGTTAAGCTAGAAATTTTTCATTGATTCACTTATTTACTGTACGCTGAATGAAAAGAGACAAGCTATTTCGATTACGTGTGTTCAACTATATGAACAGTCTGCTGAAACAAAAGTCATTTGTTGTTATGGAAAATGAATTTCCAAGCTGCTTTGCATAAAGTCTGTTCCAAACGTGAGCTGTAACTTTTGAACTAGTACACATCTTATCGCGACACTCAAGGTAATGCACATTCAAACAGAAATACAGGATAAATGAGTTCATAAAATTTGTCGAAATATTTCGGAATAAATACATCACACTCAAAGTTGCCAATATGCAAGTATTTTTTGGAAACGGAAATGCATTATTGAAATAAGAGTGATATCCTGCAAGTTTGATCAATATCTGTACATATATTCCCATCATAAATCTCTTATCAGTAACGTGGTTTATTTTATTCACGGACATGCTAGCCTCAGGCAGTCTGATCATAAATTGAAGTGATGATTGAACGTTACGTTTTCTGTCAGATTAAATTAACCGCGATCAGCTTGGTCAATGGACACATGTTAAATACCTTGTGATAAGTGATATATGAATACCTTTACTTTGTTTCCCTGAAGGTGCATGACTACTATCGCAGTGATGAGTGTTCACCACGTATGTTATCCCATTATATATATATAAATATATATAGGAACAAAGGACATCAAAAGCTTACAGATAACCTACGTCTATCATTTTTGAATTTCGCTAACAAATATTTTTGGGTAAAATCTAATTTTTCCTGGATAATCTGCTTGAATGATGAGAATTGCTTTCTGCGCACCGCAGAACGATTTATAAACAGAAAAATAAATGGAAATGAATGAATAAAAGACGCTCACATTCCACTTTTTGAAAATTCCACCATTCAGTAAATCTGATAACTACGTGAAGCTACTTTGATGAACTGGTTATTTGGTTGTCGGAGTTTAACAATGGTTTTCCTTCGGATTTATAAAAACGTTGTTTCTGTTTAACATTTCCGCTTTAGTTTTCAATAGATTCAATCATTCACAAGATTTCTGTATTTTTGTTCTTAAAACTTTTCTGGCGATTACGTCAAACTCACTTAGAAAATCGTTTCGACATGCATTAATTAATTTTCTTAAATCAGCTAACCTTTCGTCGTGTGGTGGTCTGCTACTTTGACGAATTTTAGTCAGCATTTCATCTAAATTTTGTAGAATACATTACATTTTTACTCACAAATCAGTGATTACATGAACCGTAAACGATGAAACATCGACTAAGCCACTAGTTATGTATGATATGTGATACATGCTTAGTACCTAGGGCATTCATTCACTGTCTACGTTTAGGGGATGCACTGAATCGCTTTATGTCTCTTGTCCCCGAATGAAATTAATCTGGATGAATCAAAGTTTAACAATGATTCATGCATTCATCATACCAGGCCACAAAACTGATACAAATACATGCATGTTTAATCACCGGGGTCTATGGTTATATGACTGATACCATAGCAGCTGTGTCTTAGTAAGTATGCAATCAATCCCGAATTTTACCTCATACTAGCGAGTTGTTAAAAAACGCAACTGTTTAAACACGATGTGTTTGGATGACATGCCTGTGAATCATCATAAATTGCACACTATGGTTTTGCATTTACCCTTACGTTCTGGCCAAATAAGGATGAGGTCAACCTCACTTATAGATCGGATGTCAATCCTCCACGGAACTCGTTTCACAATATACAACACAGGTATTGACCAATGTGGTGCAACATCTGGACACGTTTGTTCCTCCTAACGCGTAGTGGTTTGAGCCTCATTCACGGGATTGAATATCATTGTGCCCCCACGTAGATTTACCAATATCTACCGATGTTTTTTATTCTTTAGCCTAATGTCATTAAAATGTACCATTTTTCGAAGTTGATGAGGGGTGCTGGTTCATGAGCTGTAAAATAACGAGGATTGAACTTCTAGTTCGCGTGTTCAATGTAATGCAATGCTCTCATAGAATACGAATGATTCATTAAAAAGAATGCATTTCGATGCTGATTTGCATAAAATATTTTCCAAATCTGAACGGTAACTTCCGAACCACTACAAATTTTTATCTCGACACTCAAGGTCAAGCAAATTCAAAATGGTGATAGAAAAGAACTTAGAATATAGAAGTGGGAAATAAAATCAGGAATAAATACACTTCATTTGTAGTAATTAATGTATAAGTGTGTTATTGGAAACTGAAATATATTCCCAAAATGAGAGTCCATGTTGCTTGAGTTTGATCAGGACCTGTATATGGAGCAGTTCTGCTCATCTCAGTTTGCTTACCTGGTTTGCTTACCTGTAAATCATTATCTCTAATTAGTGTGCGTGTGTGATTAAGTGCTTTGGCTTTTATTTTCAAAGTATAACCAACCCAGAGACACGTCCATCTATGCGGACATCTGGAGGCGGGTCTTGTGTTTTTTCTCACCTAAAATGGTAAAGTGACAAAAAGCAGAAAAATCAAGATAAAAGGAAAGTGAAAAAATGCTGAATGCATGCAAATGTTCTGTCTCACTATGGTCATTTGATTTTTAAAAGGCAGGCAGCACTACAAACGTACTGTGCGTTTAAACCGTGACTTTCACTTAATGATTTTTTTCAAAAATTTATTTCACACATGTTGAACACGGTGCAACCTTTTTCACTGCACCTTTAGTGTAAGAATATTGGAGGGAGTGGGTAGGTGACAGATAAAAGAAGTTATGCTCTCATCCTATGATGGTGCTTTGTTTCCTGTATTGATTTGATGCCTTATCGATTTTTTTTCAATTGAACAAAAATAAGCGAAATTGTGATGTTGTTGATTTCACACAAATCATAAATTTACCATGAGACCACGGTAGCCTGGCTGGATGCGCGCAAGACCATCCATCCGAATTCAAAATACAACAAAACGCGTAAATCCCTTAAGCGCCAGGTCATCAACAGTCTGAGGAATGACCGCGAGAAGTGATGGCTAGGGAAGCGTAGAGGGATAGAGAACGCTGCGGTTATTGAAAATAGCCGCAATCTTTTTCGTTTAATTAGGAGTACAGGACCAAGGAAAGCAGACGTAAGTGAGATAATTAAGGAGTCTGACTGAACACCGATTCAAATTCAGGAACGCCGTCTTGAAAATTGGGCAGAACGTTTTAAGGCATAGTTCAACTGGTCCCCGTCGACACAAGACCTCTACCTATCAGCTTCAACTGTGCACTTGCTGCCAGTTGGCATCAGTATTCCATCTGAAATGCAGGTTACCCGGGAAATAAGTTATCTCAAACGGCATAAGGTTTCTGGCCCAGACGGACTGTCCCCATCCGTTTTTGAGGATCGAGGTCTAGCCTTGGTTTCGGAGTTAACAAAATTCCTGGGCTCAGTGTGAGAGAAGGAGGAAGTTCCAACTGAATGGTGTGAGTCGCTGACCATACCAATTTACAAGAAAGGTGACAGATCCTCCTGTGAAAACCATAGAGGAATCAGTTTAATCAACATTGTCTTTAATCTTCTCGCCGAGATCCTACTCTACTGATTGTCTGCGGCACGTGAACGGTGCACGCGTGAGAACCAGGCCGGTTTGAGACCCGTTCGTGGTTGTATCAAACACATTTTCACTCTTCACCAAATACTGGGGCATCGACATTCTTTTATTAGACCCACCATCTCTGTCTTCCTTGAGCTGAAAGTGGCTTTCGACTCAGTCGACCGCAATGCTGAGGTTGGGCGTAGAGTTTAACGCAGTCGCGGCAATCCACTGGAGTAAGTGATCGACCTCCATAGATTGCGTTGGTTGGGGCATGTTTTACGCATGTCACCAAATAGGTTGCCACGGCGAGCGATGTCTATCGAGGCAGGTATCGATTGGAAAAAGGTCAAGGGTGGTCAGTCGAAGACCTGACATGAGGGTATGAAAACCTTAACCAGGAGACTAGGTCAAATAGGCCCCATTTGGATTCCTGGCTGAGAACCTCGGGATGATGGTCACCGATGGTTACAGACACTGAGTGATATGGCTGAGTGTTGTAAACAGCGGCGCCTAGGCACCCACTGATTATTCTTTTAACACCATTCTATATAAATTCTCTATCTTCTGCTTGAATTTACTTTCAACATTCCATTCTTCATTCTGCTCTTTTATCCAAATGAGGCGCCAAAAAGACAGCAAACAAAACCGGCGCACGAAAGTGCATGGTTAATGTTTGTGAAAACTGAAACTGAACTGAATTTGGCATGCATGTGATAGAAATCTCATTTGAATCATATTATTGCAGTTCCCGGCAGCATACTGGGTAATGCATGAAACAGTCGGCAGTTATTCTTTCGGACACAGCACTTTGGTCTAGTAACTTTTGAATTGTTGAAAGTAGCCACCAACTATTTTGCATAGTGAATAGCATGTCACGACACTGGGGTGCGGGACATTTACAAATGAATTGCATACACGCAAAGCAAACCGGAGCAGTTTGACGGAGTTACCGATTACAATTACAGAAAATCAGATGACCGACGCTCGCAGTGAAGGCAGAAATGTCAGTAAAATTGCTGGTTTATATCTAAAAAAAAGTCAAAGTTACATCTGGAAACGGATAGAATGCAGTCTGTCGAAAGACACACCGATACAACTTGCGCGCCAATTAAAACATTCGACATACTTCCGCGTGCTTGCACATGTATTGGATACTGGTGCACATATCTTAAAAAGGATTTATGTACCGTACTCATTTTACAACAATTTATTTCCTTCACAAAATATTGAAAATCGGTTCTCGTAGCTCGGATGAACTGAATTCCATTTCGCCTGTTCACCGAGCTTGGAAATTTCTTTGCAAACGTTTCATCTCCAGCCGAGGTGACGTCGTCAGTGCCACTTCACAAGCAGTGATGATCTCACCTCGGCTGGTGATGAAACGATTGCACACAAATTGCCAAGCTCGGTGAACAGGCGAAATAGAGTTTATTTTATTTTATAACGCGATTTGCCGCTTTTCATGTCAGTTTGACCCAAATTCTTGCTCATATCGTAATGAGGCACTAAGTTCTTGATGCATGCGGAAATGATGAACAGAAATGTATCTAAACGATAACACTACATTTAATAGTCTTGTTGATCAATCACACGTCAGGTTGTTCCGTCATAATGAACAAGTGCGTGCGTGCGTGCAATCAGAAAACAGGAAAGATCAACAAGCTTGGCATTTTATGAATGGATTGTGTCAACAACTGATGTACTCATTAACTCGCAAGACATGTTTCCATTAACCATTCTTTGTGGATGGTATAGCGGTTATGTAACAGTGCGTTAAGAGATGAGAGACTGTGTCTGGTTGTTACAAACGGGCTTTGTGACTACATCATCAACCGAACGAAACTGTGTTGTAATCGCTGGTTATGTATGCACAGCTGTAATTTTATGTGGAATCCACAAGTGAATAGTTTGCCCAACACGAATAACGTCATTTCAATCGAGAGCACAAAGGAGTTTATTGAACTACAACAATGTTCCTCATCGCTCTGCTCCACCACCCTGATGCGGTGTGTCGAATCAAGACTGAAAACGTCTCCGAGGAGAAAGAACCGTAGAGAAAACAATTGTTTCTCTGTGATGAAACCACTTTGTCGGTGAGCCTTATACAACTATTCCACGAAAATCACTTTCAAATAAACACATACTGATGTACTTACTCTCACTGGGGGACAAGTGTTCATAGTCCACCGCTGACTGGTGGATATCACCGACCTTGTATCTTCAAGTGGAAGCTCATTGACTCGTTTCTGTGGTAGTTACAAGCTACAGTTCGACAGTGCTACCGGAAAAAGTGTAGGAAGAACCTAAAATTTCTTAACTTTGACAAAAACCTTGGAATTCTAGGCATAAACCAATGGAGAGGCACGACCCGTATGCATGAAATAGTTTTGGACGAGAGAAATTCCCAGTCGATAACATTCATGGCAGAAATCTCTCCCAAAAGTACAATACATGTTTTGATACTACATAGCAAACAGTCGAAGCCGATTGGAAGAGATATTCGCGCCTGATAGAGATAGTAAAATATGCACACCGCACGACTGGATTCGAACCAGTGTATGCAAACCTTGCCATCTGATTATTAGGCGTTCCGAGTTCAGATCCATTTAGCTTCTCACCACTACGTGATCCAATTATTATTTAAGTGTCAACAAATATTAAGATACCCTTGAAGAGAATTTCTTTGATTGACGTAGACTTGCTATCCACTGGCGTGGCAATTCATGAAAAAAGTTCGTTTGTTCAATAAGTATATTCCTCCAAGAAACTTTCTCTTGATATCCTCTTTAAACTTAACTCCAGAGAACATCAGGTATACGATGAATTCGTACGATATGACCCCGAAATTGGAAATACGTTCCAGTGACCATTCTAGAAACTTGTGCATTGATAGCTATGAGTGAAGATAATTCATTCCGAACTTCATGTCCCACTGCAATGCTTTGAATTCTCTGGTATCACTATATGAATTCGTGTGACCTTGAGGGTGTCAGAATCTAGTTTCACGGAGGTATTTTATTTAGGTCAATACAATTATTTCGAATAGCATATTGTTCGTGTGAAGTACATTTACCAATAATACGTTGTTTAAACTTTGAATAATATGATTCACTATGCGACTACAAACTGCTCAGGGAAATCTCTCACTCAGGAGGGAGTAAAATAAAAATTTCATGAAATTTGAAATTCGACCTTCAAAAGGTGACCTTGAGGTGTGCAACTCATTTATTATGCGTTTTCCAGGTCATCATGTTCAAACCAAATGATAACATTTCAAAGTCTTTGATACATATGTGAAACAGAGAAGCCCCTATTTGAGAGGTTCATAAATCCAAAAACTCAGTTCCTGAATTGCGCTTTTGCTTAGACGTAAACGGAAGCAACATTTTTTAACAACATCAAGTAAATCTCTCCAGGAAAACAGCAATGCAGAAGAGGAAGACCAATGAAATCGGAGCTGGATGATGACAATATTCGTCTCAGCTGAGATTCACTCGAAAAACAGCAATATGGACAAAATTTGGTTGGATTACCTTCCAGTTTCTCATGCAATCAAAAAATGAGGTTGGCATCCATGACACCGTTATTGGACAACCGAAAAAGGGTGCGTATTGACTCTGTCAATAAATTCGCATAGTGTCGCTCGTCCACTGGGTTGAGACCAATACGATCTGTTGCAGTGGCCACTTCACAAGTACGGAAAATTTCACCTCGCCTGACGATGGAACGTTTACTAAAAAAACGCCTAGGGAACAGACGAACTCGGGAAGTTATTTCTGTTTAGGTAAACTAAAACAAGTTGGCTAACTCGTCAGCGGTCGACATTCGTCACGATGTGACAGGTTGTTGAGGAAAATGATAAATGTGATTTGATTGTCAACTTTGTTGAATCCTTACAGAAAAACGACTGGCCCAAATATATCAACGAAGATAAACAGAATATTGACAAAATGAATGAACAATATCACGATCTGTTTACCGAATAGCAACACTGGCAGGACAATAATTTCAACAGTAAAGTTTTCTCCTAAGCTTTACAACCTATCATACGCAGGGAGAAGAGTAAATGAGAGCGCGCAGAATTTTCGGTTCAATACGTTTTTATGCCGGTTTGCCAATATGGGAATATATTCACCAGTCCGTGTTATGTTTTCCTTCCAGCTCGCCCTCATTACCTCTTCACGTTGATCTGTTATCACATATGTATACAGAAACGCTTAATACTTTCCTTTTGAAGGTAGTTGTGAGCCCCACGAATCGGTCCTTATGTGGTGTTTTTATTATTCGACCTAGGACTGAGGTATATGAGCGAAAGTAAAATGCGCTGCACCGCCTGTTTAATTCACTTTATGTAGCAACCGCAGACCACTTGGAAAAGAATAGAGACAGATATTCATGGTTAGTAGGGAAAGACCATCCAGATTACTTGCACATTACCAACAAAATCTGGGGTAATGTATTCCCGAACTCAAAGTTGTATCTACAAGTCATATTTGTAGACCCAATTAGCTTTTGTGGCCACCTAAATTCATTTAATATGATCAGCTAAAAATCGGCCCGTTTGATATTTAAAATGTTCTCGCATCCATAAATTACCCGGAGTCCTTGATCGTTCAGCCAGAAATCGCTGAGTTTGTTGACAAGTTGTGGATCAGTCTAAGAGCAATATGTCGTCTACACGCCGGAACGATGCTGTCCGTTAACGCAATCATATTGCTCGGACAGACAAAAGCCGTCAGCTTTTTTCGTGCCCGTTTGAGTATTAATCCTAGCCTTTTAGCATATCCCCACCGTAAATCTTTGCGTTGGTCCTGATCGATAGTTGTGGTCACGTGAACCTCAGAAATAAGAACAGATGGTCATTATCATCTCTACTCTTCAGGAAACTGATTTGAAACAGTTATCTCACCGTTTGTGATGGTAGACATAACAGCTGACACCTGTTGCCAAAAACTGCTCTTATGAAAAAACAGAGAAAAGTGGAAGATACGAAATTCAAACATGGAACTCAATAGTGCTACAAAAATAATAACTTAACCGATTGGTCTATGCGAAGGCCTAGAATGGAATTTAGGTACATACGGCCTCTGTGATCATTGTGGGAATTCCCCTAATCGCTCACTATCACTCTGAACGAACCCTGACCGCCAAAACAAAACAAAATTTTGAAACACAACAAACACCCCTCATTTTCGCACGAAGTCAACACCGTATTTGACTTAATCGTTTTGGATCAAAGAAAGATTGCGACAAAATCGGATTGATTTCTTCTGTTTGTCGATTTAGCTTTACTTTTTTGTTCACCTAATGTTTAACCTCGATAAACGATCCCCGCATCAACCAATGGCAATTACGTCAATCATTTCATTTCGCAAAAACATAAAGAAAAACCTTGTGGTTGAAATCCGAGGTGACTACGACCTTGGCAACTACCGCCTTAGCGCTTAAGACGTCCACTAGAAACGAAACGAATACTTTCATCTGACGTCCAGTCTATTGCGTCACTCTTCTCCGCAGTTTCCGGCAGATACTGTTCTTAAATTTGGAGATTAATTATTCATTTTGACAGAAATGACAACTGAACATGTTGAATGTTTGTGGCCGTAAAATAAACATCTGTCTGTGTGAAACTACTTGGTTTGTAGCGCAACGCACTTTGGGAGCATTTTCCTCGAGAATTGAATTTCATCGTTGCTTACGTCATCGTCGTTACAAACATGGATTGCCATTCTGCGGCCGGATTCAAGAGGTTTTGAAACTTTCTGTGTTTTTCAAACCGCTGCTAACAAGGTACATGCCGTCCAGAGCTCCGTATATCTTTGTTTTGCTTTTATTTCGAATGATGGGTATCAGCATTCAGATCCAGCCAAACTTACGCCGCATGAGTTTATCTGTTGATTCGAATGACCCATTATGAGCTGTTTAGTTTTGCTGGATATGAAATGTATGAAAAAATTGATTTCCGTAGGCTCTAAGGACTTATATGATGAAGACATTGTACAAATCAGGTATGAACTGAAAAGCTTGGAAGCATTAGGCAGCCATTTCGATCTGGCGGGATCTCATCAGCAGTGCGAATCCATCAACAAGCTGGAAATCCAACCCGGGATCTCACAGGCATGACACCAGTATGCTATCCACTCGGCCGCTGGGCAGTTTATCAGACCATTGTTTTACTCTTTCCATTTACACGATCTGTGGTACAGTCCATATTTGCGAGCTTGCTGCTGGCATTGCGCCTCGATCCTCTCAGGATTATCCGCCAGGATTATATTACTCAGGCGGAAACTTCCACAATCTGACTATTTGTTTTGTGATAGAAACGGGAGATTTCATTTGACCAAATGATCCATTCGTCGTGTAGATGAGGTGTGAGCTGAAAACCTGAGAAGCACTGAACAGCTGTTTCGACCTGGTTTGGTCTCATCAGCAGTGGGTGAATCCGAAATAAGCATGCTATGTTGGGACTTGGGAATGAGGAGTATTGGAGTTTGGCGCGCGATAGAGGTACACCTTGTCTGATTTAAGTCATGGCATTGTGCTCGTCATATCAAGTTGCCCAATGGGTTGCGAAATGCACTGGGGTTGAGTAGGTCAGAAATGAAAGTCACAGTCAGCGAACTTAATGAGTGGAAAGAGCGCCAAATGGAACACGGCTTACAAATGCACCGGCACTGGTGTTGGGATTCTATTTGGGAAAACAATAATGCACCTTCGGATCTCATAGAGCTACTACTACTACTACTACTACTACTACTACTACCCTCGCCCAATGCTTGTTCAAAAAACAAAGTGGTATGCATGTGGATAGACAAGAGCGTATGCCGCACAAAATATCCCGATGTTTTGAAACCTTTCTTGTCACGACAAATACCCCACCTCTCACCGAAATGGTATTGGCTGAGTACTCAATCCGATTTCCCTCAACTACTATCATATCGGTGGAACCTGGTGTACGTTGAATGCCAGATTACCATGTCACTTCAGACTGCATTATGATTACTGATCATCTGTCAGCCGTGTAGAAAGCATCTACGTAATTGAGACTGTCTACTAACCAAGATTCCCGGGGACAAAATTTTTGATTTTAGTGGCAAAAAACATTGTTTAGGTTCACGATCGCCTTCCGCCACGAAAACTTACACTTATTGTGCCCACCGGCACACGCGTTGGTTAAAAGCGCAAAAAAGATCATTGTCTGTGTTAAGACCGAATTCCAACCGNAATGCACCGTAGTTTAGGGCCCGTAACCCAACACAGAAAATTAGAACACACATGACAGCGTGCGGCCCGGAATCGGGTCAACGATTTAATGAATGATCGTGAGATTACCTCCATCGATTAAACGATGACCGACAATCAGGTCAAGCTGGCGCATGGACGAAACGGATTGGATGAGTATTAGTCAGTGTCTGTCATGAATAGCTGTATCACGTGATTGGACGATCAATGGAAACTGATAGACGAATTCGTACGTAGCAGTTTGACATCTTAATAATAATCGTGAGAGAGATAAACAATGAGTACATTCTTACGCTGCATCAATACATGGTGTGACAAGTCAGAAAAACATGGCTATTCACCTCCGCACATCTGCTCGGGTGAAAATGTGTCACTTTTTTCTGGTCATATACATCCCAAACGAATCTTTAACCCCAAAAACCTCTTATACATAAGCGATACATATATTACTGTTAGGCGTATCTTGTTTGCGTGTATGCGTGCGGGTGTAATGTAAGTCCCATTCACCTCACTCTATGCCATTGACGTTGTACGATAGTCCCATCCGAACGATTGACTCAGGTCGGGTCGGCATAGATGAATCCGGTTCGCGTTTGTAAGCGATACGTTTTGTGAATCCACAACTTTGTTTCGAAATGAAAAAATTCTGGAAACCAGTTGCATAGCTTTTGTGTATGGTATCCATGGCTATGGATGATGAATCATCCTCAAAATTTGATGGTTTCATCAAACGCTGACACAACACATGTGAAACAAGCCCACTGGGTTGGGAAATTTTAGTTAGCGAACAAATGCAGATATGCAATGGAGTCTAAAATGTGGAAATGGAAGACTGACTCTCAAGCGACGGAATGGATTATATCAATAACTTTTCGGCGCAATAACCGAGGTGATGTAGCTGGTTGGATTAGAAACACCGCACTACTTGCCGCGATACGTAAGTCAAAGTCAACGTTTTATCGTAAACAAAAATACTTACAAGCAGTTGGTGTTCTTGTCTCATAGATTTTCGCACAAATTGCCCGATTTACGATTCATCCCAACATGCAGAATGTCACAAATTTTTTTTCGTGTCATGCACTGCTAAGACTGCTAAAAAAGTTTCTTTCAGTTTGTGCCTTGGAAGAACCACATGCGGGTGCAAAATAACGTGGAGTGGTAAAGATTTCCAAATACTGCACAGTCCGAGTGCAAACGAATGATGCTGATGTTTTGGCAGGTATTTTTGAAGCAGTATTTTGAATGAGTGCCCCCGAAGGTGAATATCAGGTGACAAGACGAGCAGGGAACAACATGGATGAACAGGGTTCTGCATTATCTGTTACAGCAAAATTAAGTCCCGTGCATTTCGTCGATACTGTGCGAAGTACAAACCCAATGATGCCAGCCTTTCCACATAAGGCTTGGAATGCAGTCTTGTGTCCATTTTGGTGGCCATCTTTTCTGAACGTAGCAAAGCCTGACGATCGCGTTGCACTCATAGATTATAGGCTTGAATAATATACTAGTTGGGGTCGAATGTAGACTGGTCAAAAACGTGATAACAGCATTGGTTCGGATTTTCAAAAACTGGCTTTAATAAACCAACGTGTCTTGCAGCGGTGAACAACGCCCTAAAGCAGTTTGAAGAACATTAGAGGTGGTATTGAAAAATAACACGAAGACCTTTGTCATTTGAGGTATACGGAGGTTGTGGAAGTAAAGCAAACCGGGTTTTGTGGTGAAGGGCTACGACCGTACATTTTCTTTCATTGAATTCGATGTCAATTTCGATCAACAATTGATAAGCGGCAATAAGCGATCTCTGAAGTGCCAGCGAGTCCTCGGGTTTCATCACTTTTTCCATATTTTTGCATTTTCTGCAAACACTAACGTGTTTGACCCCAGAATGTCCGTTAGATCATTTATGAAAACTAGACAAGTTGAAGGCTCTCCAGGAATCCCTGTGGAACTCCTCGGGAATCCAGAATTGACCCACAAGCCCGAAATGTCATGATGCGTTGTCGAAAAATTTCTTCTCTCCGACGCAGTACAAATCCCCGAATTCCATAACTGTGCAGCTTCCTTAGCAGCATTTTGTGGTTCACTCAGCCGAACGTTTTGGAGAAATTGTTGTACACACTACGTCACACAATCAGATGGGTAGATAAACTCAAGGATTTTCCAATTTTCTGAATAAATCCGTGAGCATTCAGAAACTGTTAGAAACAATCTGGTTGGTGAATGTTTTACAACATAAACATGTAATAAGTCCGACAAGTTTTTGTATGCCAAAATTAAATCTCTGCCGGAGATTGGGGACACTGAAACTACAATAATTCTTCTTTACGAATTTGGTCTGCAACTACTCATTCGCCTCGAAACTACCACTGTCCGATTTTTTTGTCCTGTGTTTCCACGTGTGTCTTCTCAGACAGTGGAAGCAATAAAATCTGGCTTCGTTTGTTTTACTCAGCTGTGTGTGAGAGAGACGTCGGAAAATACTGCCTAGGGCAACGAATGATGTTTCTCTATTGTTTATTACAAAATATGATGTCAGATGGCAAACGAAACCATATTTATCGACCGTTTGTGAATTGAACAAAAACCAAATAACCATCATTGGAGAGTGAATATTTTACGCATAACTCATGACTTTGACTTGACAACGGTATCATTCATCAAACGTATTTAGTGGAAGTCAAATGATTATCCGACGTTGAAGTTTATTGTCTACAAAACAATGGAAACGTGAGCTGATCCAGTAAACAGCTGTTTCGATTTGTTTGGGTTTCATCAGTAGTGCGAATCCATCGACCCAACTGGGGATCGAACCCGGGATCTAACAAAAGGAACGCAAGCATACTATCAACTTCACCAGCTTAGAAAACTGATTCGCAGAAATTTCCATTTTGTTTCTACACGATGTAACTTGCTGCGGACATCACGTCTCGTTCAATTCGGTACTGGACTCCCTGGTTCATGGTTTGATTAATTTATGCGAGGGAATACAACGCCGTCCTGTAATCGCTTCATGATAAGCCGAACGGATTCGTACCATTCCGTACTCAGGAAATTCTCTCACAAACGCACATTTATTGAAATGCCAAGCAGCCGTGTGCTCAGGCCTTTATTAGTATTTCGAGACTTATGAGGCCAATTTGCACATGTATGTTCATTGGTCCAGAAAAACCCACGGAACATTACTGCAACCGCAGTGGCACTCACATTCACCAAGCGGATTTTCTCCGCTACCCAGATGCGGTTTGGGAGCCACGATTGTATTGGAAAGTTTATTGGGAGGAGCGCATTACACAATCGTGACAAGAAACGATCATCGGTTCGGAATTAATTAATCAATACATTATTGTGCTCTCCATTCAGAGTAGTCCCGAAAGAGCTCTGGTGGTGATGAAATTGCTGAGCGTAGCTCTTCGATTTCTTGAAGATGCGGAGCTTCAAATCACCACAAAAAGCTGACCCGAAACATGAGACAGTGGCATGGAATCCTTCCAGAAGCTGAAAGTGACAAAGATCAGTACGAGAAGTTGGTTCTACCAAACGTTCACCGATAAAGTCAGGTAAAAAATCTTCAGTTGCACCATCACATATGACATGCTTGTAAATGCAGGATCCATAGATAACATTTAAGGTGGTGTGAAACCGTATAGAATCCTCAGTTAGAGTTTACTTCAAAGATACACTTTGAATATTTGTTCTCACAAAGGGCAACCAAAACATAGGACTATTGCTGTCGTGAATGAGACCTCACTATTTCGTAGTCTTGGGATTGTTTACATGCTTGTTTTAGCTTGATTTTGACAAACATTCACTTTTTTCCGAACCGAGACTCCTGCTGGACGAGAATATCTGGCTGATCTGTTTCCAAGAGCACGCGAGGCCGAAACCTATTACCGGACGGTACAACATAATCCGATATGTCATCGTATTTATCTACATTTTAAACACCACAGATACCCAACTGAATTAAAGACCATACAATGAGCAGAGACTGCAATGGGTGGATGGGGGAGGTAGGGTTGCGATTCACCAAGAATATCTCGAACGCCGTTTATAATCGATTGTTTCTACCAGTGATGACTCTGTCCAACATATTGTTGGTCAGCGGAAAGGAAAACCAATACGGCAGAAATACAAGTAACTGTTATTTTATGCGAAATATCACCCAAGTGGCAGAGAATTTTCATGATTTCTATCGTTTAAGACATTTGAAAAAAAAATTTCACAGAGCCTGTCGTGGGAGGATATAGTATCAATCTGAATAAAATTCAGATTGATACATGTCATGTTTGTAGTAAGTATTTCTCATTTTGATCAGATCATGTAGAGTGGCTCTGAGTATCTTGTGCGTTGCAGATCATTTTGCGGAGTGTCACTTTGATTGATATCTTCTCTCTCTTTATCCGGAAACAGTGGACACAATTAAATATATCCCATAATGGCCGTAGAGGTAAAAAGGAGGAGAGATACCTCCTCATTTATGATGTTCCCATTAGACGAACTGTTTAACTCGAGTGAAGTTTTCCGGATAATTTATCCGTTTCTCTTTAATCGTTTCAAATATGTTCGAATGCGCACGTTAACCACAGATGAAACATACGTCTACTGAACTACACCCAGAGAAGAGTTGATTTCCACACACATACATACATACACGAACATGTAGCATCACCAGGGTAGTTAAAATCAAATTCCTTAGAATTAGGTCACATGACCAAGAGGCTTGCCAACATAGGTTAAACAGGAAGTAAACCACGAAGAAATGACATTATAATGGAACGGTTAGAAAGAAGAGTGCTTCTTGAGGAGAGCTTGAGAAGACGAATAGTGATTTAGTTTATTCATTTGTGTGTTTTGTACATGGGATGAGAGTACACGGTGGGTCTTATGAGAATCAAGGTGTGATCACTTGTGGAAACCAGTGTAGTGAGTCTTCGAGCAAAATGTTGATGGTGATTAGTAATTACCTTCACGTTTTTTGAGGGACAGACGAATGTCAGTCAGGCCAAAAGAGGTTACGGGATGAGTGGATGCGTGCTTAAAGTCACCAACAATGGTGGAGTGATTGTTGTCCATCAGAGGAAAGAAAGACGGTGTAAACGCTTCAAAGAAAGATGAAATGTCAGAGTTGGTGATAATTATGCTTCTATATCGAGAAAATCGAGAGCAACATTGAATAGCTAAACAGTTGATGATATCAGCGGGATAATTAAAACGAACTTCAGATTTGCCAAGCCATGAAGAGTTTCTATAGGTGGTCACTTCACCTACTATCTATTCGGAGGCATTTGAACTCACTGAGTCCAATTAATGGATAGGATACTTGAGCGCAAACGACACACGTGTTGCTTTGGCTACGTGAATCCAGAGTAGACGTTAGATCCGACATCTTCGTGACAATTTACCTGATGGTCGTGCTGACCAATAAGGGCACAGCCATTTTTGATGGGAGTGCATAACTAAGTGCAGTTTTCCATCTGCCTAGTTTTGCGTGTTTTCATTCGAGTGAGAATGTGTAAATGAGTCCGACGACGAAGACATAAAAGGCAGAGTATTGAACAAATAATGCTTGGAACTGATTAAATATGACCATGAACACCCAATTCAAATCGTCCTTCTTGTAGTCACATAAGCTGAAGACCTTTGATGAACAGGGTTGATAACTGGACTTCCATGGGTTCGTTCTTCAAAATTAAAATTGTGCTCCTAGTTCTCTGTTTGATCGAAGTCGACGTCACTGGATTTAGGAAAGAAAAATAAAGCAGGCCTGTTTTAAGTAGCTGACGGTGCGTGCCAAAAATCAACCTACATATCTGTCTTGCTGATCGCCAGATGGGAACACTTCACGGAGGCGAGTATGGCTTTCGTTGGTCGAATTCAGAAATCATATAGGACAACCACGTGATTGAAAAGTTTCCTACAATTAGCTGTCATATGAAGT
Source organism: Echinostoma caproni (assembly GCA_900618425.1). Taxonomy (NCBI): domain Eukaryota; kingdom Metazoa; phylum Platyhelminthes; class Trematoda; order Plagiorchiida; family Echinostomatidae; genus Echinostoma; species Echinostoma caproni. The sequence goes on along the minus strand of UZAN01040124.1, from coordinate 70,229 downwards.
GTGAGGTATTTTGGTAACCAGTTTTTGAGTTATTTCAAAGACAGGTGGTTTGATACAGAGGATTATTTTATTGATTTGGCACTGGCAGCTAAGTGATTCTGTTAATGTCTGTCTAGTGCTAATACACAGAGAGAGGCGGCTTGTAGCCCGAAAAAGTCGCACTAACCGGATAAGAATTTGACCAACATGGACATTTCTGTCAATTGAGTACAATTCATTAATGTCAGCGTGGTATGGTCGTATGCTTGTGTTCCGAAGAGGGTGGAGAAACGTATTTACTACATACACATGCCAACGCGTACGATAATGGCAAATAGAGTGAGATATACACCGAGGGATAGGGAACTTGCTGGGATTTGGACGGTTACAATACAGTCACGTTGTGTATAACGAGCACACACACTTGCCATGACTATTAAACAAAACGGGAAGGGGGGATCCGGTAAACTTGATAACTGGGCACAGGTATAACAATCAGATAACTTAAAATGATGTTCGGATAGTTTTCGTTGTAAATAGTACAGAATTACTGGGAACTTTCTGGAGAACCTCAATATGGTAAGCATTCTAGTGTTGTTTCTCAGACAACTTTGACAGACTTGCGCGGGATGTGAGCAGACATTAAATTTTGTCAGAAATATGTCTCGTTTGCAAAAAACAATGCTTGTGGCAGTCACGTGACAACCTGTTAAACACAAGTCACACAGCTGGGTTGAATTGGATAATCGGTAAGGTGTAATCGGGAGTGTAGAGGAACAAAGAATATGACAACTGTCGAAATAGTCCCACAGAGCACATTTCAAACAAAACAACAAAGTGGCGAACAAGCTCGTTTTCAGCGATTCGTATTCATGTCAACACATCTCAATTAAGTATCACTACTTAGTAATAAAATTGTCCTGGGAAAATAAAACAAAACACAACTACAGATTACTAGAAGTGATTTCATCGTGAGACCGGAAATCGGGCTCACCATGATCACACACAGACCCTTTACGCGTGTAATCTCGACGATCGAATGAGTGGACAAACAAACATGACAACTATTCATTGCATGCCTGTCACACCAACGCGGAAGTAGGAGTGTCCCTGATGGGTGAATGGAGCACAAATTTCATTATTTGACTGAATAAATTCAGATCATTTCTTTTGTTCTCATTTTTGAGTTTGCGAAACGTTCTCTTCTCCGGCTAGGTGTTCGCTGATGGTAGTCAGTGAATAAGAAAGGAAACAGGTTTGTCACCATAGCAACGCAAAAATCAGTCACCAATCTCATGAAAACAATCCGGTTTACCAACGCCCAAACAAAAATAGCTTCCATACTCAGATTATTAGCACAATTTGAAAAAAATAATAGCTTTAAAGATAATTGACTAACAGCTTTTAGATAGTGTTGCCCGTCATAAAACATTCAATTAATCGAACGTGTGACCTTTAATTCTTAGCTAAGCAAATACAACGAAATTGTAGGAAGTGCAAACCCGGGTTTTAGAGTTTTTTCGTGATTCCCGGATGATGGCAACACTTCGAAAACGTTCCATTCATTAGACTGTGTCCAGTCGGTGTTCAACTGGCAAATCCACACTACATTTATTGTGATGCTTATCATGTTTTACCCACATATATGAACTCTTCGAAAAATGAAACCTGAGGCAGTTTAGTAAAACGTCAGGGCATATTTTTGTGTCAATCCTTCACCCAATAGTGACCAACCTAGTCAATCGATATTTGCATTTTTATTCAAAGCAGGTTTTATTTTACTTCAGTATAATGATTGTGTCCATGTGTCTTGCATTGACTGTAAACGGTTGGATACAGTTCAAATATTGATGTTTTTGCATAATACTACTATGGGAAATTCAAATAGGCAATACTCGTCAGTTTTCGATAATTCATCATCCGGGCCTCGAAATTCTATATGAGTTATAGACCATTACAAATAAACCCTATATGTTGATTGTGGTCAGTCTCCATATTTATTTTCTGCTTTCACTGTTGATCTGTTGGTTCTACTCCCTGATCACATCCAAACGCATGCTGCCACTGTCGTTTTGAGTCAAACAATTTCATCTCTTTCGGAATTTGATTCTTTCACTGAAAATCTATCCCATATCCAACAGTTTTTCCATCAATCTGGTCTCAGTCTTGACGCGTCCAAAAACACTTGAGTGTATCTTTACCTTCCACTCTTCGTTTCCAACTTACTCTGCTACCCTTAACTGTAAACCTGTGTCTAAATTGACCTCAGTCAAGTACCGGAGTGTCATCATCGACAACAGTCTTCATTCGTACGAGAATTAAGTGGCTTCCTTTTTCAATTACTCAATCTCAAACACTTCCGAACCCCGCAGTCAGTGCTGTCCTCGTTGGCTCAACAATGTTTTTCCCCATTTCTTTTCGATTGCTCCCTGTAACGTTTTCCGACCTTCTAAAACAATACTTTAAAACCATTCGTCGTGGTTTCATGATAATCCGTCGCTCATCATTATTCGCAATAGATTCATTTTTCACAGAACTCATTAATGGTCAAATGAACTCTTGTATTAAATTTGTCAATAAGATTCTAGACGACCCTCTTGATTCACTGCATCTAGATCTATCATGTTGTCGTTCCCATCCGTCCAAAAACTTCTCTTTTCGTCATCTACCTTCTAGCAATAACAATCACAAGAATTCCCCTGTACCCTACCTGGCTCGATGCCTGACCAATAAAGAACATATTGCAAGTGAATTACGTCAACATTTTTGTACACGAAACCATTTCTCACTTTGTATTTTATATGAAACTGTATTTTTCAGTTCGCGTGACTACCAGCGCACATTTCCAACTGATGTAAGCCTACACAAGTTCGAAAAATACAACAAATACAAAAACAAATTATCTAAAAGCGGTAAATTTCACCTAGATCACTTTTTTTGGAGTATTACACTGGACAATTTTTACTTACTGAGCTGTGTCACTATAAAGTGCACTCGTGGGCTGCACACTGTGTTAGCCCTATAAATGTTACACGTTTTGATAGGTCAAAGAAAATTATCCAAATAATCGATGACTCTTCATCCGTCCCAAACAAATTCGACATCCCCCTCGTCATCCTCGGTGAAGCCAAACGTGCTGGTTAGCGTCTCGTTCGAGTCTGACCTAAAACAAACAAACGCAGTTCAAACAAAGTTACGTTTTTTGATTGTTGAAAAAAAAGAACTCATCATAATTGCTGAAATAATGACCAACTCAGTTAGCAGAGAAAAGAAAGCTGGCCCTGACTCATGATAACATTAGTTAGATGTCTACCAAAAGTAATGTTTCTAGATGTTGTTATTCCAGGATTGTATGTGTATGTGTGTGTTTGAACCCCAATGAAGAACATTGATGGAGCAACAATGTTGGCCGCATTGACCCCCATGCACAGAATGAGTCGGATTGAAATGTCAGTTGTGTGTGCAGTTGTGTCTACTGCACCGTTTGGAACAGTTGAGTAACGTAAAGTGGAATCTTCTAATCTATTTAGGTGGTGAATGTATGGATTACCCCATTCGTTTTTTCACAGACACCGGTCACTTTTGATAATGTTCGATGTGGATTTCACTCCTTGAAAGATAACTAAGTACCCACGATGTAAGTGCATTCAAATACAATGGAAATGTTTCTGATAGCCGACAAAGAGCACTGCACAACTGTTCCGTCCTCTTTGGGCCTTCTAAGCAATGCCTACCTCTTGTATCCCTGTCAGGACTCGAACCACAAACCGCGTCCTTGTACCTCATGGATTAGGGTTTAAAGTCCTAACCCGAAAGTTTGCGGTTCGAATTCTGACAAGGACACAAAAAGTACGTACTGCTGAAGAGTCGCAAATAGGACAAAACAGCTGTTCAGTGATCTTTGTCGGTTATCACAAACATTTCCACCGCATTTAGAATCTCGTAATAATTCTTTACACTTCGCAAAAGTAGTTTAAGCATTTACATCGATAACAAACCCGAAATTTGGTCGATAGGAAAAACATGAAGAATAATTGCTCCTAACATTGGCTTATATTTCTGTAAACATTTGAATTGAAATTATGGGATCAGAATGAGTGTAATCTGTCGTAGTATTTCCCTCAAAACAAAATAGCTGCGTGTGAATACATATCAGCTTTCGCCAAGTGTGATCACTTTTTGATCGTAAACGATTTGGGCAAGCTTGTTTGGAAACCAATTACACATAAAACGAAGCAAATGTTCACTGGTAAACAATTATGGTATCTTGTTGAAATGAATAACAGTTCAGTAGCCTTGGTGGGGTTTGGTGGACTCCGGTGAATTTCAAGGAAACCTCTTGCGGCCGTCAGCTTATATGCCGCCTGGGTTGATATCAAAGTCCTCTGTAAGATGGATGGGTGAATTGAGTGTGAAACAATCTGTGCCGTCGGTGAGGCCTCGTAACTCAGCTGGTAGATCGTGCGCTGTACAAGAATTGTCGGCGGCGTCCATGCATGGGTTCGAATCCCACCGAGGCTACTGAACTTTTCACAATTTTCACATAAAAACCTCAATCCGCCAAATAACAAGACCCAATGTGAAACTGAATTGACCTAAGGTGCATGCAAAACCATAGTATGGTCATTTGTAGAATATATTGTTCATGTATTTGACAAGGAAGTCATTTGTTGCAATTGACGTGCTAGCTTGAAATAAAAATCAATCGACCACTGACAACTGTTGGACAAACATTTTGACCAAATCAGGAATGTAAAATATGGACACATACCAAAAGAATAACATTCCAAATGTTATTTTGCGCAACAAAATTATGTACAAATGCATATACGCGACAATCTTTAAACGAAAAAGTACTGTCGGTAAATGTACATTTTCCTGGCACTTTATTGTGATCTTTTCCGTGGATATTAGTGAATAAGTAAAGTAAAAAAAACCTGAAAATTGATTTTACCACTGTTTTCAACTTATATCTGAGAAGGCAAATCCAGAATTTGAATGACTCGCATATTGATCGTTCAACAAATGTGGTGATATTTGAAAATACTCATCTTAGCACCAGTACAACAGTTCTTTCAATTCTTACCAACCTCCATCTCCGACTGCATAGATTGACTTCGCGAATAGAACACAGAATGTTACCGAATTCTGTTTTAGTCTCATCCTAATTTGACACAAAGTAACAGCCGAACTGCAAACGAAGTTAGAAGTGCTCAGTTGTATCGATCCAAATTAGCTTTTTTTGTATTTTATCTGTTTTAGATCCACTGGCTCTGCAAAATGGTTTCTCAATGGGAATGAGACATCTACCACACAAGGTATGCCAATTTACGAAGTGACTCAATCACAAATGTATTCGGATGGATCCCCTCACCAACCTCTCATTTTCTATATTGTATAGAAAGCAAAAGCTACATGGCACTTTCAAAACTGATCTGGCTGTTGGACGAGGCCCAAATAACTAATAGGCGTGTAAAAAATCACTGGGTGTCACTAAACAGAACCCATCAATCTGCTACCGCCAGTCGACGTCATCCAATTTCAATTAAACGATTTCCGTTTTGAGATCGATAAATGGGTTATGTGTTTACCGTGCTAACGGGAAAACATCGATGCCGTGAAAAATGTCTTACTGTAAACAAAGCAGTGGGAACGTGTGATACGATTTCTGTGATAACAACATAAAGCTCGTTATGAAATTCATTGACACTTTGAGACATAGTTTTGACATTAGAGATGTTTGATTTATTTGCATTTTGCTACACAGAAAGGCTCTGAATCAAAAGAACAAAATTTTCCTCTTGTTGTTTGAAAAATTGTTGCAAACAATCCACTTGAGTAACCATATTCCGCAGTCATCAGAGATTGCCATAAGTGTATGCCCGTTGTTTGTCAATGCGATTTTGCGATCGTATTCGCCCANNNNGTATCTGTCACCTCCTCGCTTCAACGTGATCCTACTTACCTTACTGAGTGATCACCCGAACATTAGTTAACTCTCAATCTTTCCAAATGCGTAGATATGCTGTTCTTACTTCACAAATATAATCGTTATACAAATCCTGTCGCATACCTCATATACGCAATGATACCATTGTCCACTCCTTAAGTTCAGGTATTTTTGTATGTAATCAGCCGAAATCTCTGCCTGTCTGACCCGTTTAGTTATTTATTTGGAAAGGTCAGGAAATTGTAATTTTATGTCCTACGCCTTCCCTCACTTCTTGAGTATCCGCTTTTGTGTGCTGGTATATCACCCCTATGACTATACTCGTCCCCTGTAATCTTCCCAGGGATGCTCAAGACATAGCGGGGTTTCCCGTGAAACTCTTTTACTTCATCATCTCACACCATACAGAGTCATGATTTACGCTATCCACAAAAATCATAGACAACCCTTCACATCCGTCACACCAAGATCGTATCAAGTGCGTGACCTCTTCTCCCACCCGGTCCCGCTCTAACTATATATTTGCTCGTACAACCGCCTATAGCTCTTCTGTGGTGCTTTACGTGCCCAATTTCTTGTTAACCCAGAACGCATCGCTTCTGAACTCAACTCACTCATATGGTAAATTGTTTTATTTTGTCCTACATTTCCACAATGCTGTTATAATTTTGTTTGACAATTGTTCTTTGATTATGTGGCAGCTTCCGATTCACCTTTCCGGGTGCATGAAGGAACTATTTGACTTGACTTTAACTGACTGACTGTCATTGCTTCAAGACAAGTAACAGGGTCCACAGGTGAAATACGGATCAATAATCATTGGGCCTGCCAATACTGGCAAGGTCGATAGCGAAGCCAATCACTCACGTGACATCTGATGCGAGTGAGCTGCGGCATGATTTGAGCTCTCATCAACGCAACACCAATATGACATTGAGGTTTTTGCATCAGGTGAACCAAGCTGCTATATACGCGTTCAACTTTTCAAATCCGTCTCATGTGGAACGCTGGGAGGTTTTGTGCGTACAGTTTGTGAAGTAAACCACGGAACACACTGGCTTGGGTGTTAAAGTGCCTAAAGAAAAAAACAATACGACGCCAATATTGACCAATACATCCGATCTCTTATGCTGTCAGTCGTGCAATCTCTTCACGTTGAATATCCTCGAAGTTCTCGAAATTCGTCAAATTCGTTTCACTCTAAATAAGTGTGATCTGACCAGAGGAACGATCATTATGGTAAACAAAGTAAACTAATTATTGAAAATCAATTGGGAACAGCTGAGAATAAGTCAGTCAGATGAAAACGCCTACCTTCACTGAGATCAGGTGTTCCTGACACAATTTGCCGGGGTTGTTCCAAGGATATATGTCTCAATTGCCGACCATGATGAATAAAGCCAGATTGGAGGCAAATACGACAAGTGCAGCCTTTCAGTGAGGGCCACTGCGATGACAAGTAATTGGTTATTTACCCACTCTGATGTTTGTGTTTGTTAGTGTTCACAATCGTTCTGCGGTAAAACACTATGTGAACATTGAATTGAAAATATATCCTGCTCACTTTGCAAGTCAATCCTGCTCGTCCTGGTAGGTTGAAAATCACCCACAAATATTGATCACACCATCGTGTAACATGTATAAATAACTAATCCTTTTCGAATCAATATCAGTTTAAATTGGGTGTGCTTCATTCAGTTGTCTCAAAACAATAGATTGTCTACCTCATAGGGTAAAATCAATATACGGCCGAAGTGAAATGTTTTGTGTTGAGGGAATGGATTAATGGCCCAGTTATAGAATTTTTCTTTTAACGGACCGGAAAAGTTCATTATTGGTGTTTGACACCCTCTGAGTAAATACCCTCTTCGTGAATTCGAAAGTACGTGTTTTAGTAGCAGGTGCACAAATAGTTCGTCCAAGGATCGGTGACTAAGTAGGGCAGACAGATCAACAACAGGTTCAAATATAACACGACATGAATGCGGTCCAGCAGGCAGTCAAATAGTTGACGAATCGACCAGCGTGGATAGTTCACCATTCACGTACGAGTGATTGGATCGGATCGATATCGCAGCAGAGTAAGTACGCAAGACATACGTGCGTACGTGCGTCGTAGGAGGACGAGTCGGAGAATCAATCGATCAGACGGTAGGTGTGCATGATAAACTTGTCAGTCAACTTTACATCGCATCAGAGTGACCAAAGAATAAGCGTCTCTTATAATCGAAAAGTTGTCCAAATGGAACGAAAATATATTCCATCTTTGCAATATATGGATGTGGATGTGATGGATGTGGGAGGTCAGAGCTCGTTGGATGTGGCCCGGGATCACTGCGAAGCAAAGGCGGTGAGAAAGTCTAATGATTCGAGGAGCGGGTTCCGGGGAAGTGGATGTACCAGTCGCTGATTATTTACCAACGAAATGCCTGTGAAGCGGTTTGTGTCGAAATATGGAAACCGCGTTTTTTCAAGGCTTATATATGTCCTCGTTGCCCGTCGGGACCGAACGTGATTGATTTGGGTAAACCCCTATATGGCGGAGAGGGAGGTAGGCAGAAGGGGATAAGCGTGTTTGTGAAACAAAGCCATCTGGATGAGTGTATATCAATTGGGTGTGCGTTCAATGTATCACAACAAAAGTCGACGAATCTAACGCCGTAACAAAAAGATGGAACAGGGTGAAGCCGCTCACGGATTCGAAACCCACCAGGTTCCTGTTATTTCACAACCAAACGGAGAGAATTGCTGCAAGACATTGCGATTTAGCTCCTCAATCGTCGATATAAATTATTGATTAAAATGGTTATGCATATATTGAACGAGCTTGTACACAGCATTCAAAATATGATCCACATCACATTTACACTACATGGAAAATGATCATGTCGACGAACTCTGACAGGGCAAAATCGGATGATTTGATGGAGCGAGCAAAAATTCGCTAGCTGAAAACACAGGTTAGTAAAATGGTTATGTAGTAGTGATTTGAAACACGAAGGAGAGTCACTTGTATGCAGTAAATGTCCCTGTTGTTCTTCTGGTCGTGTATTTCAAGTGCACCCGTCCAAGGTGCTCACTCGACTTGGTGACCACTGCCACACCTAATAATTGTGTGAGTGTGGTTCATGCGCCTCTTTTTGATTGGTTCGGGATCAACTCCCCTGGGTGCCCTGCCAGTGGTTCACTCACCGGGTTATAGCTCCGGATATTGATTTTCCGTACTCTCACTTGGGTGGGGGGGGGGATAAAATATCTGTGCCACGAGAACGCAGTGAAAAGGGCTGGTAGAAACACTTGACTGTATAGGAGCATTTTATGAAGCACAACGGTACTGAGTGCTCAGTCACAATCGAAGACATCCACACCGACTTTCGAGGACTTTCTTCTGATCACCCGAACCCCTTACGTCTCTGTGCCTAGTTGACTTCGCGTAGCCATTTTCAGAGTGTTCAACCCTCCACTATGCTTGCTGACTGTCTGTTAGGTCGGTTTACAGTTAACGAAAACGGCAGTTGAACTGGCGCGCAATGTGCAAAAGAGTAAGAGAACAAAGATATGTGCCGGAACAGTCATTTTCTATGACAGTTCACTCACGTTTTTGTTACGGTCGATTTTTACGCAGATGCCTTTAAAGGAAAATTTTGACAAAATCCTAGACAGTTATCATCCTCGACGAGTTACTCACAGTTATAGGCATCTACATTGAATGTCAAAGAAAACAATGGATAGCTTCGAGGTTAGAACAGAAGGACCGCGGACCAGATAACAAACAGCAATCCCAGATCATCATATTCTGTCTCTGTATCGACCTGATTGGAAAAATTAATCACGCCACAGATTTTGTTCCGGTTCGGTTCGATTATCTGTTCACTCATGTGATCCATTACACAGATGACCTTTGACCATTGCCCATCATCACGCCCCGATTTGGTCGGACGACATACTTTGTACTTTGTTGTTGTTGTTCTCATACCGGCTCTAAGCGTTCCTGGTCCCTCTCATTTGTGCGTCCTCTACCCTTATCGCCCTTGAACACTCTCTGTCCCATGCTTGCTATTCCCGGGCGTCATTACATACGAACTACCCCGGATCCGTTCCCCCACCCACGTTTTCGTTCTAGTACATTGTCATCCCATCCTCTTTCATATTTCCTCCTTCATATTTGGTCATCCGCTTCACTTGCTTAGCGGACTGCTTTGTTCTATAGGATCCCGTGAACCGCTTGTGTGTTTTGCATTGACCAATAACTAAGCTTCGAGCACTTGCGACTGGTGTGTCTATCCCTTAAATCGTCCCTTTTCCAAGCCGAGTTTGTATTCCTTTTGGTGACCGCTCCGCAGGTGCTTCGTTCTGCTCCTTGACCTGCATTGTATTTCGTTCTTGTACCGTGGAGACCGGATTGGCCCACAACTTGAGTTATGGTGTTTGGTTTTGTACATATTTGTCTGTTTATAGTACACGTAGACTACCGACTTCTCGTTATCTGGAATCCGACTTGGGGTTCGTATCTACGAGTCACTCAACCACGGGATGACAGTCCGGTACAATCTCCTTCAAACTTACCTACCGGCTTCGGGTGGAAAGTTTCTAAAAATTATGTTTATGTCCAAGCTTTCTTGACCGCGTCCAGAGTTGATTGTTTTGTATGTTCGACACTGTATCCGATTTTGGGTTAGGATGGACAAGCGTATTGCGTTTATTTATCCATTCAACTTGACTAAGTGAAGCCATCATATCGTATTGAAGCTTGATTAAATTCACTCTGCTGAACAAAATTATTATTCACACTCACCATGTCAGTAGGAACGTACAAGAAAAACATTATTCTAGAGTCACGAGAGAAAAGCACTTTTATAATAAATACTGGAGAAGGAAAATGTATCACAGTAGTTGGAGACTAATGAAATACGTAAAACAAAGAGCGTACTGGACAGCTGTTTCGTGCAGTTTGAGACTCGTCAACAGTCATAAGTCGAATCGCGAACTTTCGGGTTGAAACTTCAAACTCTGAGCTACACGGTCGACAGTTATCATCTTATACAAATGACCCAATCAATTTTTTACAGTAGCTAGCTTGAATTAGCCCATTCAATTCTTAAGAGGCAGTGGACATTCCTAATGGTGATCACCGCCGACCGTGCAGATCAGAGTTAAGGGTTTGAAGATTCATCCTGAAAGTTTCCTGTTCGAGTCCTGAAAAGGATAAAAAACCTATGCACTGCTGACAAATCCCCAAATTGGACAAAACGGTTTTCCCGGTGCTCTTTGTCGGTTATCACAAACGTTTCCATCGCATTTGAATTAAAGATCTCCCAAGGAGTGAAACCCACGCCCAAGACCATCAAGAGCGCCTGGTTCCTCTGAACAATCGAATGGGCTAATCCAATCTTACCACTGTAAAAATATTTAATAAATGTAAATAATATTGGTAGAAAAGACGTGCCCAGATTTGTTCCCTTGTAAAGTTTTCTGTTTGGCTTGCTGTTTTCGCGGTTGGAAATGATCAGATAAAGTGGCACCTTATAACTTGGAACTGAAGGTAGAGACACTGTTTCAGCATTAGTGGATAAAGAGCGGATTATTGAAAAGACTATTGCATTCAGTAAATTCTTCATAGTTCCTCTCACGAATTTCTCCATTATAGATCAAACAGACCGGCTGGATTGGCGAGACAATTTAATGCAAGCCTCGAGAGCATGCATGACAGCATGCATTACAGCCGAACCCACATGATCTTACCAGTTTCGTTTAGAGCTATTGGTGTTCAGCATATTTTAGACTAGATGTTTTCCGGAACCGCACCCTATCGAAAATGACAAATAGATGGCTATTGCACTTGTAGGCTAATTCCACAACCAACAAAGAACGTTAACACTCTCCATTGTCTTGAAATTGTGAAAAGTTTGGTAGTCTCGATGGGATTCTAACCCACGCATTGACGTCCCAACTACACTTTTGTACTGCACGCGCTCTACTAGCTGAGCTATGGGGCCACACCAATGACACTAATCGTTTCAACTTCGAATCACCCTTCCGACATACAGAAGCCTATAGCATCCACCAGATGGCATGTAAGCTGAACACCATTACAGATTTTCCTTTCAGTTCACCGGAGGCCACCGAATGATTTAACATCTAAGACAAAGTTAAAGGTTGTTCGGTGGATTAAAGTTTGATGACTTTTTTACATACCCAAAGTATTGCTCGCAAGCTGAAAGTTCTCTTCTTTTCAATAAGAAGACTGTACCACTTCTGTTCTGAAGTGTCGGTGGAAGAAGCTCTTTTTCAATAATGTGTTCTTCCTATACTGTTCCCCTGTGATTTGCTCTGGTTTGCTGAAGGCCGATCTACAATAGCAGAGGCATATCCTCTCAATGCGTAACGATCATGAGGTTGTAAACAGTTAAACGTCGAGAACATTCAAGTAGAAAATAATCCGGTAACTCATTTTTAGTGGTCTTACAACGGTAAATATATATTTACACATTTTTCAAGGGAACTGAATAGCATTTGCATGAAGGGATTAAGCCATCGAAAAAACCAAGGAACATGGGTTTCGCAGAAGTAAAACAAGGCAGGATAAAGTTTGCATTTTGAGAAAGTCCTTTCATTGCTACACTTTCTTGAGATGGATGCTAATCTCACACATGAGATCTCGATAATCATTGGGTCCCACCGAACTACACGAATCCTGATTGCGTTTTAAAATCACTACAAAACAAATCACGAGCTGTTTTCTCTGTATTGTTTGCAGGTTATCTATCTGAGTTTGAAACGTGACTGCAATGTGTGTGTAAATGAGATCGAACCAGGTGTCCATGAACAAATGTTGAACAGACAAAGAAATGTACATGAGAGTAGTGGTGGATTTGATTTCATTTTCAAGGGAGAATTCACCGTGTACACAGCAAACGAAGCATTAACTGAAGTGTATGAGGGTATTGTGCCGCTGTTTCCACTTGGTTTGGGCTTATCAGCAGTGTGAATTTATTGACCCATCTGAGAAACGAACCCGTGACCTTACAGGCTACCCACTCAATCACCGGGCAGCTGATCAGACCGTTTTTAATTGTACAACCCATCTTTGTGAGCTTGTTGCGAGCATCCAGCCTTGCTCATTTCGACACTTGCCCTCGGAGTTATAACTCGGTTGGATAACTTCACAACCTGACTGTTTATTACATGAGAGTAACGGAAGATTCGATTCAATTTAAAAGAAAGAATTCGTCGGGCATACAGTGAATGAAGCGTAAACTAAAAAGCCAGAAAGCATCCGCTTTGATTTAAAGAAACCAAACAGCTGTACAAATTTATATAATTCTCCATTTGGGGAACTATAATGATCCACAGGTTTGAGTGTTGAAATTATTACAGTGTTCCGACGTTATTCGTTATTTGAAATTACTCATCTAAAGTTTGCATTACACTGGTATGGTTTTCAAACGCTGAAAACTACTTTGTCTTCTCTCCATGTGTGCTCTGTGGAACTGATGAAACAGTTCACGGCGGAATAACTCAACAAATATTCACGGAACTTACGCACTGTTCGAGGTTTTTCGAGAGCACATGTACTCTTTGGCATAGGTCTGCGCTAGAAAATTCTCGCATCAATCGGGCACTTTGTGAGGACTGTATCGGTCATCCTTAATCAAATTACTAATCGGCATAACAGATGATTACTCATGTGAGCGCATCACATTTTTCAGCATCTCTACAATAATCAACGGTACACCTTGTCAGAATGAGTGAAGCGATCATACCTGTATACATATAAATATATATATACGCTATCCCCGATGTGCGATCCAGCCCGGTCAAAAGTAGCTTGCTACCAACAGGTGAATCAAACGCGATCCGATTGAACATCAATCCCCGTCCCGTCCCCTAATCCCGTCTCACTTATGTATTCAACACACGGTCATTCCAAGCTGTGGATCAACCGTGAACAACCATGACACTATAGAGTGGTATAAAACCTGTTCTCAATCGAGTGTCAAATCGAAACCACATTCGATTCATTCGGCAACGCATATCAATCAGCTCTGTAGAATGAATTGGAAATCCACGCTTCAAACTGCTCACAAACATTGATCGATCCAATGATGAGACGGAGGACAGTCGGATGATAAAATTCGGAGAGAGAGAGAGAGAGGAGATTTGTTCTCGGGTGTCATTGCGAGAGAGGCGAACATCAACACTTCAACCGAGATACTGGAACTCTTTAACTGTAAACCTCCCATGCACCCCGTACTATATTATCCCTACACACACACACACACATACAAACACAGACGTGAACTGTTATGTTTGTCTGTTTCCTTGAATCGTGTGATTTTTTAACCTATAAAAGCGTGTTATACTTGGCTAATAAATGATACACCAAAATTGAGTGTTTGCAAAATCGATTTCCTGATACAATCCACAGATATCTTCTTAGTATAACTGTCACATATGTTCTCCCTATACGTCTAATCACAAACATAATCCGTTAGGTAATATTTTGTGGGGGAAACTCTGACAGACTACTACTCACTGGGTGAATTTGGTGAGATATGGTGTCACATTCATGTGTCAATAACACACAACCTTCCTCATTCTCATTCTAGCGTGCACTTACAGTTGCATCGTGCAGGTTAACATTTATTGAATTTCTCGTAGCACTCGTTTGACGGTCTTCTTGCCATGGCTGTACTCCTAAAAGTGGAACAGGCCTTTGGTTTGGCCGTGTGCCTCTTCCCTAAAACATCTCTATCATCAGGTGTTTATTCAACAAACGGGAATGAAAAACGGCGAAAAATATCGCTTGAACTGTCCCGACCTGGAACTGTCCTATGCTTGCATCTGATGATGACATGACTAGTATGCTCATGCTGTGGGAAGCCCTCCGCACAAATTGCCACGCAAATGTCAACAAACATTCACCGATTTGAGAGAAACATCACTTCTTAACAACGCATTCCACTTTCCCATACCGTCATGCGTTGCGATGCTTTACGCTTGACTTGTTTTTTGTTTATTCATAAAACGGTTGATTCCGATTGAAACTGATACTCATGCCTGAAATGAAACCTGATACAAATTTATTAACAATCTCACCAGTACTGAGTTGTACTGCCTAAGAGAATAAATCATTCAAATGAATGAATTGATCGAACTAGGGCTAAACTCTGACTTTTACATTCAAATCACAGTTACTTGTGATGGGTAATGTGGGATAATTGATATTAATTGATTTGAACTGACTATCCTTCGGAATTCACCTTCACGCACAGTCCTTAGTTCATCGATTCAGCCGTACAGTCGGAAGCACTAGACTGGAGTTTCGCTCTTATTAGAGCTCATCAGTAGTGCATATCCACCGTCCCACAGTTCGGGATTTGCACTCCGAACCCATCGCATGGAAGTCATGTGCTAAGCCGTGTTCCAACTAGCACATACCCTGACTTTCATCATATTTGTTCCTACAAAAGCCTAGCGTTTTGAGTCCCATTCACGAGATTAACTGATACAGATCAAATGCAACGCATCTGTGCTAATACACAATTATGTTTTTGCTTCCGTTAGTCAAACTCCAATAAGTTTACGATTTTTCCATTTACTTCGTGCTAACCAAATGCAAAAAAGAGCTATTTAGAATACCTGTATTGACCAGAATAAACATCCTTATGAGAAATCAATCATTTATTACAAAGGATGAACTTGCATGGTAGTTTGCATGAAATATTTTCCAGATTTCAGCTGTAACTTTCAAACTACTAAAAATTTCTTTAGTTTCGGCTGATCACCCTTCCCTTGCACCTCGCAAAATGCTCCTATACTACCAAGCGTCTCAACTAGCCCCTGCTGAGGAAGTCTTACTCATTGCCTTCTCGTGGCGGAGTTGTTTTCCCCACGAAAGTGAGAAGACGCGAAGCCCAGATCCGTGGCTCTAACCTGGTTGGTAGACCACTGGTCGTTCACTTAGAGGAGTTGGTCGAAAACCCTGATTCCAAACCAACCAAGAGCAGGCTTACGAACCACACGCACTTCCCTAATTATGGCACTGGTCACCGACTTGATTGGGCATCGAGGTGTATTGGGCACCTTGGACATTTGACCCCAATGGATTGCGGTTTTGACACGCCATCTCGCTGCCTTGTAGGTCAAGCTTTGGCTAGCCGGTTGTGGATTCCTCAAGATAATTCACCTGCCATGGCCCACGCAACTTGGCAGTATTCGGCCCTCATGCAAATCATGGAACGTTTTTCTCTCTTTTTTAGGATTGTTTCACCACATTTTGTCCGGCACACAGTTTGGTCTCAGTCGTGTGTGAAATATATTTAAATATACACCCAAGGTACAGCAAATTCAAAGGGTGATAAAACAAAAGTAAGAAAATGAACGTGAGAGATAAAATTTGAAATAAATACTCTTCACTCATAACCATCAATCTAGAAGTGTGATATTGAAAACCGAAATATTGTTTCTAAATGAGATGTAATACGAACGTACTCCGGGCTCTCGCAGCGCAGCGCAGTAAACGGGGATGCGCGATAGCATGTCCGTCGGCCAGCATTCTCGCAACTGGAATCGATACGCGGCTTTGCAGGCGACGAAAGACGGCGGAGAACGGCGGTGAGGATGCGGGAGACGGGTTTGCGAGGAAGAACTGGTAGGCAGGTCTTCTATGGGTCAGCATTGAGGTTAAACCTGCAAGGCAAAGCAAACAAAACGCCGTGAACCGAAAAGGTCCAGTGAGATATAAGCACTCACGATAAAATATTACTGGCGCGGTTGCCAAGCGTTACAGAGACTCATTGCACGAGTCTGATCATCACATGTAGAGTTGAAGAAGTTGTGTTTTACAAAACCAAATACCATAATGAACAATCAGCCATTTTCAAATATTTTTTCCGTTTGCATTAGGTGATTCAGCTTCGATCCCATGTCACCAATTACCGTAGCCGTTTTCCTGATTTGATGTATTTTTTACTCAACCAAACTACGATGCAAGGACGTTCTCGTAGTCGCATAATTTTACAGAGCACGTACAAAGTGCAAAGATGACACTGCAAACGGAAAACCTCCTGCAAAAATGGAAACAGACATTCGATCGCCGTGTTCGTTGAATATTTTGATAGCAGATCTAAGGCATGAAAACCGGTAGTCGCTCCCTCCCCGGCACCCTCAAAAAATAGTAACTATTCGGATTTTCAGAGCAAGTGGTTGAACACTGCCGTCATGCGTGTCCACCACGCAGGCAACCATGAAATTCAACCGCCCGGATACCGACGACAACAGTGAAAGAACCATTGCCGCCCGCAGTGACGAGTCACACTCAATTTACCAATTCAGGTGTCTATGCTCAGTTTACTGCAAATACAACATTAGAATGAATGAGATAATCAAATATCCAAATATATCCCGATGTAAATAAGGGAATAGCGACGGTGACGTTTTTGGCACTTATTCAGAAGTTTGTGGAACTTTTCACTTCGAAGTCATCGTCAGTCAACTTCATAAGGCTTTATTCAATTATTCGAAAGTGTTTGACATTTTCCGATTGCTATTGTCTTTGATTCACCAAAAAATATTACCCGAGACTGTAAAATGAATAAATAAATGATAAATAAATAATGCTACATTCTTAGTTTTGCTTATTGAGTACATAGATATGCAGTCGGATTTCAGAACGGAGGTCATGCCAAGGCTGCCAAGAGAAATATAGAAATGAGTGGGATGGACTCGTGATGAGAGCTCAAATCATGCCGTAGCTGAACGCATCGGATGTCACGTGACTGATTGATCTCACCATCGACCTGACCAGTATTGATAGACCTATTGATTATTGATCTGTATATCACCTGTCGATCCTGTAAAGCGTACCGACACATTTACAGTCAACTCATTCCAGTTCGGTGGTTTGTGTGGCTCACAAACCCGGGGAGTACAGGGCTGCGGTGTCGAGATTCGAAATCTTACCCTCGACGTTACTATTTTAGGGACCTTAGCCACCTTGCAATCGCGGCCAGAACTAAATTCATTACTGATTTTGTACCAAGTGCGAAATAATCTGTGATTTGTTTGACAAGCCTTTCTCATAGAAAGACTTTGAAAATGAGGTCAGTGACATTTTATTAGAAATAATAAATAAACCAAATATATGTGAGATTACTTCTCGCAACTTTTTCGAATGTGTTGGGTTGCCATTGACGACCTAACACTTGAAGGGTGCTGTGATTTCCTAAAACCTGTTTGCTATGCAGCTAGATAAAGAAAGCGAACTTCGATGGACAGCACGGGCGAGGTAAAACTTCACGTCATTTGCGCGGCATTCAATTTCAAGGAAATATTATTTCATTTGAAATTGCAAAATGTTCTATTCCACGAATTTTTATAGAACAGTTGAATACAGTGCGACTCATTTCTCTAAGGTTTTTGACAGTCTTATGGAATTAAAATGTGCCAGACAAGCATGGCTACCCACCGAAGCTGTAGCACATTCGTTTCGGCGTTTCCCTGGCCCGTCAGTTTACTCCAGTGAATATCAAGAAACTGAAGAGAATTCAGTCCCAGAAGCACAAACGGTTTACTTTTGAGCAGGGCTTTTATGAGACCACTGGTTGGTGGCGTTAAGGAATATGCGATTCCCCTTTGGTATATTTGCTGTTCACTGGCAACGCATCAACATAAAGTCGTCTTAGTTCATCACAGGAATAGCAAAATGAGACGTGTTGTGAGATGTCAACATGTTGCCTAATGTTTTCAAAAGAAGCACATTCATAGTATATTGGATTTGTAACTCCAGGTGAATGGACATTCACAGATAGGGTTAAACAGAATTAGAAACAAGAGGTGAACTCCGGAGTAAATGAACTGATTGTGCCAACAACTTTTAGGCACACAGAACGCGATGATGTAATTGGATTAGAAACCCACATATATATATATATATATATATATATGCGTCACAATAATCTTGTTTGAAACACTGGGTGACCATCAGGTTGACAGCTCTTTCAGAACCAGCCCAATAACGAATCAATGCTATGATTCGATGTTTTTTGAGTGGGTCAGATGCTACTAACCGCAACAAACGTGACCTGATGGTCTTGGCAAAATATCTGATAACATGTGAATGATTGGATAAAACTTCCCTGGAGGCACACGACCGGTTTCGCAATTCTTGCCGCTCGTCAGACATGCGTATCCGGTAATCTTTCGCCAGTTCATTCATAGACATTCATATACTCTGNTACTCTGAAAGAACTATCTATCCAATGGTCAACCGGTGTTTCAAACAAGGGTATTTTGACGAAAATACACTTCCCGGGTACAAGTATATGAATGCACTGACAAAAGATAACCGGATACGCATGTCTGACGAGCGGCAAGATTTGCGAAACCGGTAGTGTGCTTCCAGGGAAATTTTAACCAGTCATTCACATACAATCAAATATTCTGCCAAGACCATCAGGTCACTTTTGTTGAGGTTAGTAGCATCTAACCCAATTATATATATATGTATATATATATATATATATATATATATATATATATATATTACACTAACTATAACAGAGGCAGGTGGAATGGAATAGAGAACAAAGTGGAAAGAAGGGGAAACAGTTCAAATGAGAAATGCTATAAAACTGGAATAACAAAATGTTTGTTTGTTTCACCGTACACCTTTTGATAATTTTGTGTGTTGTTTGTTGCTTTATACAAAGCACGGGATTTCAACAGACCAACCGTACAACATTCACGCCACTTACTTCTATTCAGCGTCTCTAAACAACGACCATCCACAAAGCTTGAAGGCGGGCTGCACCAACCGAAGCCAAAACAGAAGCCAGCTTCTTCATACCCCGACGCCACTTCATGGTCTCATTGCCGAGGCCGCTTCTTCCAGCCTTGACCGGCGCGTGTAAAGAGAGCACAAAAAGGTAGTCGATGGGCAGGCATACGCAATATTTCATCAACCCCCGGAGGCGGTGTAGAACGACTATCCGCACCCAACACACGACGATGAACCTCGTCATTGTTCATCCGGTATTCCCACCAGACACGAGTAATGCTTCAAAGGTATCCACCACCTCAACTCTAGGAGGCTAGGTCTCACAACCGCAAAGCAGAACGCTACGAACCGCGGCGATGCCCACCCTGCCCTTAGGGACAGTCGGATGTCATGGCGGCGCCACAGGTGTCGCAAGTTGGCGACAGCTGTTCTGGCTTTCGCTATTCGTGATCCCATCTCCCCTCCAACACCCCACCAGTTGCGGTCAAGCTCCCGAGGTACTTAAAGCTCTCAACTACTTCCAGCTGATCACCACAGAGGGTGAGTGTAGGCACAGTCTCTTGCCAGTCTTGTACAAGCACTTTGCACTTGGAAGGTGCAAAGCACATACTATACTTAGGTACATCGATCACCAAGCGGCTCAAAGCGTCTTGGACTCCCTGCCTATTGTCATCCCGCAAAGCGATATCATCGGTATATTTTAAGTCAAGTACTCTGTGCCCTGGAAGGAGTGCGACTCCACCGTTTCCCAGACCGGATAAAGGATTCTATGACAAAGTATTGGTTGTCATGAGGTGCTTTGCAATTGACGATCGCGGCTGCCGTATAACGGATTAATGAGTATGGATTTTGTCATCGATTTCACCAACCCATTTGGAATGCGTTTGGCCATTCGTTATGATAAGTGACGATCGGTTCTGTCTACGTAGATGTCACCGTAACTGTTGGTGAACTGGTGCGTAGTGTATGAGACAGCACTAAATTGTCAACGTTTATTCAAATCCATTTTATGAGTCGAGGCAATATGTGGAAGGTGAGAAGTTAGGAATTTACGCTTCAGGGTAAACTTTCACTTTTAACGCACGTTGTTCAAAAGGTGATCCCGTTTAAAATTTCCTTGTCTGTTTTACGTTAGTGATTGATAAAATAAATGAAATGTTAACAGTTCGCTACACGCGTCTTCTTACGGTCTGCATAAGCGGACAGCACGGTGACCTATGAAAGCTAAGAAAGTCTCTTCTGATTTACGCAATCAGACACCTCTAAACCACCCTTGTATCGGTCCTGTTATCCTTTTGTCATCCGTTCCTTTACACACGTGTTACCACAATAATTACCGAGACATTTATATCCCCAAGTACAGCCAAACATTCATTTGCGCCAGGTTTTGCGATCAATCGGAAATGTTTCTCAGTACGTATGTGTCGCGTCCTGCAGTGTTTCGAATCACTATCAAACACCTGACTTCCACAGTAGATGAGTAAGCAGTAGGCAGAATAACAACTCATACATACACAGAGGATAAAATTCAGTGTATTTCCCTCGGTATTAAGCTTAGTCTTATAAAATAAATGATCATGTTATCAGGAGCTATATCACGGTCGACAGATACAACTATGATGCGCACTTTGCGTATTTTTATCGTGGAACCCACATAATTGGGTCGTCTTTGACTGAACGCATTCAATCTTGGAAATATGAACAAAATAATATATAATAATCATATATTCTATGTGAGCCAATCCTACTAAAATAAGTAGTACTATGTCATCTGTCCACTGAAGTTCATTTGATCGTCCACAGGACCCAGGGAATTGTAGCATTGTGTGGGTACACACTTCGTCTTATTATATTATTCGGCTTATTAGGCATAAATGTGGCCCAGTATGATCCCTCTTCGAATGCATCAAATTTAAGTGAGCACTATGGTCTGCGTGCGGGGGGGGGGGGGGGGGGCAGCANAGGGAAATTCTAGAAAGCAAAATCCCATACCTTTCTGTTTGTCTGTTTGGGATTATTTATCATCCTTCCGAACTAGTACTACACCCGACGCATACATGTGACTGACGTATCTATGGAAGTTTCCATTCTATACCTGTTTTTTTCCGGTGATGCGGGGAAATGAATGAGCTATTACTTGCATTCAGTTGAGTTGTTTTGCTGTTGAGTACACAACACTCACTGCAGCTCAAATGGCATAATTGCATATTTTTACAACGCTCGAGATAGCCGGTAACGGTTTCATACAGATAACCGAATCACATGAACACACACGCACATATCTTCCGGTATCAGGTACCAGGTCGAGCTTCCATAACGGTATTTGTGTATTGTTAGCACTAGGCCATTGACAAGATTAGATAGGTGAATCGCAAAACGAGGTCTTCAAATCTATGACGAAATTCAGTGAGCACTGATAGCACCATTTGATGGGTTCAATTAGTCCATAAGTTCCTAACGAAAAACGATTGCACTTGTTGCGAGTAACACCCAGCACGGGGGTATCGATCACCGTTGGTCATCACAACAGCGCCAAGTTTAAAAGTGTTCAAAATTACCAGTTGATCTTCACGGAGATGTAAACAACGTTGAGAACTCCACACAGACTGATATTTAACCGAGGTCAACCCAAATCGCATCAGTTCACAGTCATTCAAATATCAAATTTGTATTTCACTGGGCAAACACACCAATAATACGCTCCTTGAACTTTTCGATTCAATACATTTATTTTGCCTTATAGGTTTATCTTTAAACCGATCGTACGAAGCGCGTGTTTGCCAGCTTCCCTTCACAACCCCGCATCCCGGTCGTATCGCCAACCGACTGTCGTTTGCCCGCCGTCGTTCGTCGTCCACAAAGCCTTGTTCCACCTCTAGCTGGAGAAAATGAGTCCGGGGGATATTTTGTCACGGATCTCTGTCCTCTCGGCAGCGCTGGGATAACTCGGAGTACGATCACCTAATAGTTTGTCGCTAAATAAATGAAAAGTTAATCAACCTATTACAGCGACCCTTACCGCGGCGGTCGCCGTTCGCTTATTGTGCCAAAACGATACCGTTTCAGGACTAAAATGAAACGTTATAGAACATGATGTATCATCTAATCCAAGTGGAGAAAGGTGATATCAAGTATTGAATCGAGCCAATGGCTGTCATTGTGTAATCATCCCCTTCCATCACGTGATATTTAATAACAAGATAAAGAAGTCACCAAAAGCAATTGATTGATTATTAATTCGTTCCTTCCGTGCCATTCCTAATGTTCAGTTTCAGCGAATTAGATCTAATTAGCGACCGAACGACGTTCGTGGACCGGGGTTCACGAATTAGCTGCTGGCGTTATCTCCAGCATGAACGCTTTCTTTTCCAGACTCCGTTCACTGTCATTAAACACTCTGATTATCATCAATCTCTGCCTCATTGAGCTTTTATTCACCCGACCCCGATAACTCATCCACCACAGAAATCAGGTCGGTTATTATTCTTTCATTTGATTACGGATATATAGAATGAGAAACAGTATTTGACCTTCGACGGAAAAAAATATCGTTATCGAGAAATCCAGGTGATTCATTTGAAATCCCAAGTAGAACGAACGTTTGGCCGTTTTATGAGGTAAAAGACAATAATTATAATTCTTTTGCAATTCCGTCCTCTTTTTTTGAGTATGCAAATATATTTAATACAATATAATAATATAATACTTTTTTAAGAAGGAGACCACTACTATACAAAGACGGTTTGGGAGACCCCGCAGAAACGGGAAAGATGTGCGGTGGTTGCACGATTCAAACTGAAAACCATTTTAACCACTCTCATGGGATTAAGTTACAGTGATCAGCCATGACAACCGTTTCAGTTAAGCGGGTGATAGACTGATTTGAAGATAGACATATTTTGTCTTTCCTATAGCTCATTAGTTGAGCGTAAAAACCTATATCCTAAACACCTTAGACATGTGATCGATTTCTGAATCCTATAAAACTGACCGTTTGGAAGCACAGTCCGCATTCTGGTTCAATACCACCATTTGCTCAAAAGTACATGTTTGATTTTCCAACGCATCCCATCAGGGACGGAACGACTGTGTACAAATGACGAGCTCCAACAAGAACAAAACCACTGTGCAGTGTGAGCGTTTGTTAGCTACCACACCTTGGACAGATGTACTCCTCTTAGTGCGTATGTTAACCATGCCTAATCTTTAATGCCATGGGTAAGTCGCTATCACCGGCGTGTTTTGGAACCTGCAGTCCGAGGTTCGAGCTCCGCTACCGCTACCCTACGTTGGTGGTAAGCAGCCTTGCTGTCTTCCGGTTCAATACCACGCCTAACCTAGTGGGGCCCTATGTGGTTCACCGCTCGAAGTNCTGGGGTTAAATTGCCGACTTATAGCAGTGAATAGCAGGTTCTGGTAACTATGGGACTTTCACCAACCACGACGTTGTAACAACATGGAAGCACTTTATATGTGGGCACAACACTCAGTTGCTCGAGACACTTTGTAGCGACTGACTATTAAAAGGTATTAACGGAAATGTACTTGTCATACAGTGTAAACGAACCTTCCACTCCACTGTTAAGTTTTAGAATAATACACACTTGTTTTTTTACATCTCGTCAGTAATCAGTAGCAGCCTCTGTCCATGAAGTACCCTCCCCCCCGTCTGTAATGGAGCCACAGGCAACCGGACGTCCATCACTGTCGACTAAAGTTAGGACTATTTAAACGAAAATGACAGAATGGCGCCAAGCCTGGTTGTTTCAATGCAAAGCAAGCTGCAGGTAGTCCAAGGGGTTGGTGCTTGTGATTGACAGTTTCTCCAACAGTCGAAATGTGAGCGCACAGTGTTGTATTATAATTTGGATTTATGTGATCCAAGTACTTAAATTGCAAAGAAAAAAGTAGGATCTGGAATTTCCTAGGTATTGCTGTCAATGCATGATCTTTGCCAACCGGAAAATATCCAAGAGAGGACAGATAAAGGAATCACGATGCATAGTTGGATTAGTTCACTCAGTTTCTTGAAAATCGTCAAGTGTCTGTTAGCTAAGAAAAAACTGAAAGAGGCTAATCCAAAAAGTCACCGACTAAATTGATTGAACTGGTCCCACAAGACGATTCCCATCTGCCTAGTCACTCAGAGGTTAGAGTTTGAACTCCCAGCCCGACGGTTCGTGATTCGAGTCCTGACAAGGACCCACTGACTAGAGTACTCTTTGTCGGTCATCACAAACATTTCCTTTGCATTTATTCGCGATATATGTTCATGCCTGATGGATTAAAACGTTATTGCAATACACGAGACAGATGTAAAAGATGAGGAATCAAATCAATATGCAGTGAATGAGTGGTATCCGTGATAATCTTAAGTGCAGTAAAATATTGTTCACAATTCCTCAATTCGAATCAAAGGTTCACGGTGGTCCACATCGACCTTGATGAAAGTCCTTCGGAGATCAGAACAGTAATGGAGAAGAAATTCCCAACTGTGAGCTCCACAGCTCATCGAGTCTATACCTTTTCAACTTCAAGTGAACCCGTGGTACCTTCAAGTGAAGCCAACCCATCGCATTCCACTGGAAACCCAACGTCACCGATTGGACCGGGTCTGTTTAAACTCAATCGAGTAGAAACGAACTAACTTCTCCTTAAACAAACAAAAGAAATTTTTGAGTGCGTTACCGAGCGAGGATGAATAATCGGGGGGTGGGAGTGAGGTGGGCTGTTCTGCCCCCCCCCCACACACACACACACCCGTTCCACCCGGGAACGTTATGTGCGTGATTGTTGATTGAGTGTGCGTTATAGTTACGAATGAATGAACCCGGAGTAATCTGACCTCTGTCGGTCGGTCGGTCGGGTAAGGAAGCGAATCACGTCAAGACGGTTCGATAATTCGGTCACCATGCCCAGACGTGAATGTGAGCATGATTCATTGCATAAGTGGAGTCAGTCTAAGCCCTCGATAACCCAATGAGTAAATTCCATTGTGACCGAGGTTCTCTCGAATAAAACCGATTCCTTTGAATCAAATGCTAACGTACTTCTGAGATTGAAATGCACACTTGATAATATAATTAACAATGGTAACAATGGTGAAAGAAGTAACATTATTTCATCTGAATAGCAAGATTAAATTCGAACTTATTCAATAACTAACAGAAATCCTATTTTATTCTATCATTCGCTGGATGAATAATACATTCAATCCACAATGCCAATGGAAACCCATTGTTACCTGCGGCTTCTCCCTTCGTTACTCACCTTCGGCTCATAGGTGCTTATCTTCATTAAATCATTGCTCAACCCGTCGCATCTTTTCGCACACTGGTTACATCTGTGCGATCATTTATAGTTTAGTGAATGAAACAGATGGTGATATGAATGAGTTACAGTGATCTGTGATCCCAAAAGCGATGATAACTCTGTACTGGGTGCTCCATGGGGTATTAAGTAGAGGTCGGTAAAATATTCTACCCACGGTTGTCTTAATACTGAATGTCGAATACGAGAAAAGGTTCAATGGCACCGCGGATGCCACTTTGCAGTATATTTTCTGTATGTTTGGTACCACAAAAGATTGTGTAAACGATCTATCTATCACAAAGGTGGAATTTAGTGTCATTTTTCTAATCTGTACTGAGCCGAGCTAAGCGATTGAAGACAAAACCCTTTTCACATTATAACTCAACTTCTCTGTAGTCACTGTAGATCTCTGTTCGTTTTATCGCACAACGTTCATCTCAG
>UZAN01040124.1:28452-43418 GCA_900618425.1 Echinostoma caproni | reverse complement strand
GCAGTCAGAGTGTGCAGCATATGGAACTCTCTACCAGCTCACGTGGTCTGTGAGCCAACATTAGTATCTTTCAAGCGTCAGCTTGCTGATGCCCTGGCAAACGTTACATTTCAACACCCAACTACATAACATATTCTCCTGTNTTTACTACTTTACTTTCATGGACTAACTGTGATATTGTGAATCGTCATCCGAACCAAAGTGTAAACACCCTATGGGATTTGTAAAAGCGAAAATTGAAAAAATTGAAAATTGAAAATTTGAATTTGGATTCTATTTATTTCACTGTGAACCAATCCTGTGTGTTGAAAATTCTGCATGTTTTACAGATAAACTTGCCTGTTTTGATTTTAACGGATTGAGACGGTTGAGTTGCTTGTTTTGCAGAGAAGTTAGTACATTGGAACTGGATGGGGTTTAGACAGACCCGGTACAATCGGTGACGTTTGACGGACAAAACAGCAATAATCTTCTTGGGTTCCCAGTGGAATGCAATTGGTTGGATTCACTTGAATTTACAACAGATTAACTTGAAGCTACAACGGATTTAATAGACCTAATCTATTGCTCTCATAAATACCGAAATTGCCTTCCAGGTCGAATAAGTTCTTTGCAAACAATATCTTTCCTATCTACTTAAATGGCACACCAGGGAACTATTGACGCTGATTATTGTACGACGTTACAGGAAACGGAATACTATCGGAATAACTGTACTCCAAAATGCCTCTGAAATGGTGAAAACTTTGCACTTTCAAAAACACTGAAAAGTAAATTTTACAGGCTATGGGACCTTTGAATATGTGGGCAATGGATCACGTACTGCAGCTTAGAATACTAAATAGCTATCGGCTGTTAACCGAAAGGTTGGTGGTTCGTACCCATCCTGGGGGAGCCGTATTTTCTGCTGAATCAGTCAGACAATTTAGGGCGATGGTGGCCAAGTGGTCAGGTCACCATCTTGTGACCCGGGAGTCCCTGGTTCAAACCGTTCCCCCGTTGCCGGTCAGGTCTCAGACAGCAGTTGTATGGTCACCGCCCGTTTTCCTGAATGATGACTGTACATTTTTATATTCAATAAATAAAAAAGGAAGTGAAAAGATATTATTATTATTATTATTATTATTATTATTATAATCCCGTTCGAGGCTAGTCTGACAGTCTGATCAGACATTTGGCCGCATTGTCTAATTATGCTGTTCGCCAATTTCATGTCTCAAAATCCGAAGCGATAAACAAAAACTTTCTGTTGTAGGTCTATGTTTGCTTTGTCTGGGATCCGACTAATTCGCTTCTCGCCGTCCTGGACGGTGGAGAAACAATTGTCTGTGGGTTGAATTTCTGACCAATCAGATTGCACCAAATTCAACCAATCACCGATCAACCTCGTGTGTGCCCAATATGAAGTCAAGCATTCAAGCCAGCTTATCGCATATTGCCCATCACTTTTTGGGTGTGAAACCATAGCAGTGAGCTGAAGAAAATCATGGTGATAATCTGTGAACTGTGATTGGATTCTTAGCATAGTTTGTGGATAGAATAATTTCGACATTTTTATGTGTGTGAATATTGGAAATTCTTGATGAACGATGATGCTCCGCATGTAAGTTTGTTGTATTCACATGAAGTGATCAGAAAGTTGCACAACATTGTGATTTAATTTACCGTTTGCTGAGTGTAAACAACTTTGGACGACTTGTCATTCATCTAGTTGTTTGATCCGGTCATCGTTTTTTGAAAAAATGCATAGGAATTATTTTTCTTAAGTTATTAAAATTTAAGGTAACAGGGAGCTATAAGTGGTTTCCAAACTCTGGGTAACATCTTCTTTTTCTTTCGGATAATTTTTTTAATTTTTGATGTTTTTATATAACCGGTAGTCGTTATCTGATGGAATAGTTTCATTATAGGTCTGTATAAATCTTTGTGACGTAACTCCGTCTTTTCGGAATCCAACAGTAACAACGTAAATAGGTAAGCAGTCAAAGCTGATGTCAATGTGGGATAATGTACACCGACCAAACACGGAACCTGTCGTGATGTTTTTCAAATTCAAACAACGTCTTCATGATAGGGACAGGAATATATCATTTGAGCAGTAAGAATTTAGTCTCGGAGGGTCAACGTTTTGCGGAAGTTGTATCAATGTAATCAACGCCCTTTAGTGCATCCCAGCAAACAAAAGATGATGTAATATGCAATGAGTGGTGAAAAACAACCCCAGCCGCAAATAACGCATAGAATTCGATTTAATCATTTTTTAAATGTGCCAAAAACCTTCAAAAAATAGCGCTACAAAAGAAGAATTCACTTATTGAGAGGTTAGCACTTTCCCAACCACTGAATAATATTTTCCATTCGTCTATCAGTCTTCCCTTCTGCAATCGATCTGGGATCTTTGCAAGCTTGAATCCCTGTAGTTGCCATTAGCTCGTGCAATATCCGCTTGCGAATGTTCAGTCCTCAATATATATATATATATATATATATTCTCTCTTTGCCAAACGTTTCCATTCTCCTTGGCAAAAAGGTCACAGCTTCGTGGGATTGACAATGCGATCCTACAGGACCAGTTTGAGTAAACGATTAAAAAGGTTAATATCTCATTGTATTCGTTTAATGTTTCACAACCTCAAGTTAAAAGTACACCAAAGTTATTGATAAAGTTGGTCAAAATAGCCCATTATTTTGTTGTAAACCGATAAAATGCTATTGTTGTCTAAGCTTATCTGCTATTCATTTCTTAATCATTGGTAACTAGTTTGCATTTTGAAGATGAATATTTGGATTAGCATGTATAATTTTTCAAGCCCTGTTGATTATTTATTGATTTGAACTAAAAATCTTTCGGACTTCACCTTCACGCACAACCTTTAGTTCATCGATTCAACCATACGCTCGGAAGCACTAGACTGGAGTTTCCTTCTAATTAGAGCTCATCAGTATTGCGCGTCCACTGTCCTACAGTTCGTGATTTGAACTCCGGACCCATCGCATGGAGAGCGTATGCAATACCACTGTGCCAACCAACCCATACCATGACTAAATCGAATCACCAATTCATGTTTGTTCAGGTGTCGTCTTCAGTGATAGTCAGCTCATTTTGGTCCGAGAGCAACGAAGGCAAACAATCTGTTATATTTGTACATTTTTTCGTCGCAATAACCTTGTTTGCAACACCGGGTGACCGTTGGATAGACAGCTCTTTCAGAGCACGTCCATTTCCTGGGTACAATTATATGAATGAACTGACAAACGATTACCGGATACACATGCCTGATGGGCGGCAAGAACCTCGAAACCGGTGTGTGCCTCCAATCATTCACGTACTACTTATTAGCCCATGGATAAGGGTGTTGAGGACAAACCCGAAGGTCTGCCATCTCAGTTCTACAGAAACACAAACAATGTGTGCATTGCTTACGAGTCGAAAGATACAGGACTAAAATAGCTATCGAGTATGATATGATATACCATTTATCACAAAACGTTGTCCGATCACTACCCGTATCACTCATTGTTTCGTTAGATCTCAAGAAAACAAATTAGCAAAACCGGTGAACTAGTGTCTGGTGTACTGGTGACCGAAAAACAAGTGATCACGTTAACATACGATGCACCGTAATCAAAATCGCTTTAGTCCTGACCAAATAGTTTCACGGTCTGTGTAACCGGGTGATGCAAAGTTCAAACTTTTACATGGCAATCGCTCTGGGCTACTATCCCAGACCATTAATGACTTGGGAAAGTTGTGTCCAATGCAGAACAGAATAATAGTCTTTCATGTTGACATTGCACACTTTTTAGACAATAGATACATTGTCCACACATGATGGATTGACTACACTTTAAGTCTTCCTGGGGTTGCAACCAGCAGCATTTGAAACCGTGCAATCCGAACTCAGACAGTAGGTTTTATTTCATTTCACAGACGTTGTTTCACGCTTGTTAGTAACGACAGACATTGGAATTAACTCAGGCAAACAACTTGTGTGAACTAGGATCCGATGTTTATCCAACAATGCTATGCTATGATATGTGTTATTTGAGGGCAAATCGGTCTTTTTCAGAATGTAATATTTGTTTCGTTCATTTTTCCCTCGTCCCGTCAAAGCCACAGCATACTGCAACATTCGATTGTCATTTTCAATTTAGAAAAGTCCATCAATGATATTTGATGCTCATAAATTTCTACACCGGCAAATTATGTTTTTCGATTCGGTTATCGGTAAAACTGTTTCACGTTCATGACAGCTTAGTTTCTGGACGGAACTTTCTTTTGCAACGAATCCGAGTTAACTGACTGTGAGATTTTACAATCGGTTCTTTCTACTAACTCTAAGAGCTAGATTTCAACTCGGTTAGATGTCTAGTGAATAAACTGCTTTATATGCTTTCTTTGTTTTGAAGTCGGAACGATAGTCTACCAAAGGGCAATTTTTTGAATTTCTAAAAAAACCGAACGTTGTTTTCTCACCAATGATGCGGTTAAAGTTGATCCAATCTTTAGGGTCAAGCGGATAGGATCATAATTCATCTTCACATACCCGTCACCGTCACCGTGGGTAGTTAGTTTAATTACCCTTTGTTCTATGAATTCGGTGTATTGGTTTGTTCATGTTTCCTACCCGCTGGAATGTGTTGCCCCCTTGTGTTTTAACTGTCCTCACGTCTGCCCGAATCGTTAAAGTAAAGTGCACAATCCTTTGATCAGACCATTTGCAACCACTTTCAAACAGACCTGTTGCACGATGCGTCCGATGCAATAAACTGATCCCCATAAAAACCAAATTTCAAGGTCACAGACGGTAAAGTTCAGCCGCAACTGTTCAGCCTAACGGATCAGTAACCGATACACGTGTATTAGGGTCTTTCAACGAAAACCGAGACGATGGTGGACGAAGTGGAACAAAAGAATCCCGGAGCTTCGGAAACTCAGTCAAACCAGCAATCTCACCTTTTTGGGGAATAAACCGCTAACAACCTCTCCCAAGTTCCATGGAGTGTACATGTCTGTTGAATGTTTAACATATTTGCATCAATTATTCCAAAACAACTGGAGGCTAAGTGGATTGACGTTCATCGGTGGTACACGTCTGCATTTCAACAGCAACTACGCATAACAACTGTCTGTGTCTTCCCCCCTAAAACATCAAATCAATTTTCAAAATCACGCATCGTGATCCCGATATGGTATGTGTGTGTGTATTCATGCCGTATTGTCTGACGGGAACGAAATTTTGCGCTGCATGAACTCAGCACAAGAAGCGCAATAGTTCTAATTAGGGAATAGGATAAATAGGTTTTCAGTCAAATTACATTTCCAGAGAAAATTGTATGTGGTGAGACAGTTGGCAAGCAACAACATCTAGACACGGATTTCTTTATTTCCCTGACTACACACTTCCACGATACCATTTAACCCGACCTACTTGTGGTTAGTCGAATGCACAAAACTCATTTGAATCGTTCTTCAGCTGAACTGAGCTGCTTACTTGTTCCCCAGTAATAAGAAATGTTTTCAATTCATTGTGGGAGAAAACTGGGGCCAAAAACTATGAATTCAACTTGTAAGCTTTGTTGTTCTCACGCAATAATACCAAGAGAAAACTTTTCGTTGCACGCCAGTATCCGTTGTGAACAAACAACCATGTCTGAGAGAATAGGGTCTGCACAAGAACAACCAAATTGTAAAAAATTTGTTGAACTTAAATCTTCCACCAAAGAATGAATGGGGTTATGATCAAACGTTGTGTGTACCTTGCACGAATAATGTCCGAAGGAAATAAGTGCATACATGGGTGGAGAAATCTCCAATCAGGCTTGTAACTAACTAATAACGAAGGCTATATATATATATATATATATATATATATATATATATCCTGTCTGGATCGGACAGACACCTGGGAAATAGTTTTGAAGACCGAAAATATTCCAAAATATCTTGAAAATAGAACCACATTCTACTTCAGAGTTGCGATTGTCCCGTTTAAAGTAACTGACAATTTTTCCAAATGCTTCCACCTAAAGGTCTTCACGTTCAGTCAATTTAATCAGAACATTCTTTCAGTTTTGTGCCATAGAATTCATGTGCTCGTATCGCTTGCGTTTCGCTAGGTAGCCAAACATACAGTAATCATACCAACGTTCTTGGCTATAGTTTCATGTTCAATATATATCCCATAAAACACCCGCACATGCCTCGTGGACAGATCTATCCGCGTCACGCACGCAACGCTCACTCGCAAGTTGTAGCTTGACGAGTAACCGCTTAGATCAATCAGAATTCACTTTCACTCTTGATCACACACGAGTTGCCTTGGTAATAATCTGTTGGGTGCAACATAGTACAAATCCCATTTTATGCACATTTAGTTCATAAAAGAACATTTGAACTGTTTTGATAATAATCGATCCTTTTCATCAGACCGAACGTTTTCACGAATACAAACTTAACTTTGTCAGCAAATGGAAGCTTCTCACGTCAGACGTAAACTGACAAAATTTGATGCTAATTGTTCATGGTTCAGCTTCATTGGTCCGCACAATTTAATGGGGGTAGCTAGTTCATAATTTTCACACTTTAATTTCCAGACGAGAACGATTTCTATCCTATACCAGCGGCACAGATCGTTTCACAGGAGCGAGCAAACGCGTGAAGGCACATGGATGCGGACTGACGAGACGTTTCATTGGCACTGCAAATAATCTGCTGTCTCTATGTGTAAAGCAAACATGGAGTTGTAAATCGGTCTACTAAGGAGCATGAGAATTAATTAATCTCACATGAAAATAAACTAAACAAAATTGATACGTCGATTTACATAAGTTACGAAAGAATGCCCGACATCTGGAGAACCTTGTTCCAGCATTTTAGTCACCACTTTGATCAGTGATTTGACAATTGATTTATAATCGTTTAGCACAAAAAAAATAGCTTGGCAAATGATCTCCCAGCCGAAATTTCTATTGATGTATCGATGTATCCCGCTTTCTGGGTTGTGGTTTTCCGCTGATTCGGGCTGCCCGATATTGGTCACACCGCATTCTTTAAAGACTAAGAAAAACCTCAACCCAAACTTTATTTTATCTCGGTCTGGCTCTTATAAAAGCGTATCGATGTGACATTTCGTTATTTGTCTTTTGTGCACAACATTACATTTTTTCCGACCCTGGTAAAGCATTTTTTGCATGTGAACGCAAAGCGGGGTGATTCGATAAACACAGACAGGATGGTTTGTCTTATGATTTTTTTTTGTAGTCTGTCTCTTCCACCAAATTGTTTTCTCACACCCCGGTTGTCAAATGGTATTCCAAAAAAAACATAACTAAGAAACACAAGTTCCATGCTTGTCCTAAACTATGAGCAGTGTGTGTACTATTCTTGTGTGTCCCGCAAGGAATTCGAGCCATGAACTTTGAATTTGAAGTCAAAAACACAACTACTGAACTGTGTGGGAGCTAACCGACCTCACGGATCTGTATGAACTGAACTTTTTCTTCCGCAATCGGTGTTCGTTTTGCGGTTTGTAAGGCATTTGTCTGACGAATTCCCCAACAGAAACTATTCCACTATTTAGTTCACCCCCGTTGATCTTCACATATTATTAAACTGCATTTAATTGGATTTTCATATACTCAGACAGATAGTTGGCTACACATCATCCAACGAAATAATAACGTCAACATTTTTGCAAAGTTCAGTAGCCTCGGTGGGATTTGAACCCACGCATGGACGCCACCTACACGTGTGTACAGCGTACGCTCTTCTAGCTGAGCTACGAGGCTACACCGATAGCCCTACTGATCTTTTCACATGCGAACTAACCATCCAACTTACAAAGGCATATGACATCCACCAGGTAGCATGTAAGCTGACTGTGCCGACGTGCGGGTTCGGCCATACTGCGGCTAGTTGCTGTAAGGTCTCCAATAGTGTAAATTATTCCATAAACTCCCAGTCCTCGGTGTACAGATTGTAGACGAATCTGTACAGCAAGCATGCCGGAAATTTTAACTCCCCCCCCCCACCCGCGTCATTGACTTGTTCCACAACATTTGTACAATTCATGAACAAACACAGCAGCACAACAAACGGAAAGCTATCAATCCGTGACACTCACATTTATTTCTGGACAGAATGGAGCTGTCCAACGGGAGAACAGGCTAAAATGATATCGATGAACAAAAGTAGTAATGACAGTAGTAGTGGGATGGGGTGGGGTGAAAGGGTTGGCGGTAAATGTATTTCTCACTGGGTGAANGGGGGGGGGGGCGTGGGCGAGATCCGTTTGGTGTGATAACCGTACGCTGACAATTTGGATTGATTCGCATCAACTTCCGTCGGGAAAGTGTTTGGAGTTCACGCTTACAAAGGTGAACTGGGACAGGTTCGTGTTCAAACAGGTTCAGGGTATCACGTCAATCGTCCTTGTTTGTGTGACCCGTGGTCACGACACCTGATCACCACAATCAGGAATAAATACGAACCGTTTCCCCTCAACAACCCTTTATCGTTTTGGGTTAATCCAAGTGTAATTTGGACGGTTCAAAAATAAAATCGCCGAAAACGCGTGTTAGCTTACAACCGGAGTCCAGAGTGCCACAATAATTACGATTCGTGATCTCTCGGCGACTGTAACATTCCGTTTCGTATTTTGACGTTCGGAGTTTTACTTCAACCGGTACTATCCTACTGATGTTAGCGCAAAGTATTTCAGAAAATGATTACCGGGTTTTTCGAGCGCCATGCCCCGATCCAGCTCAATTTAATTTCGAGATCCTTCTTCATGTAACTAACAAGGTGCGAATGAATACCAAATTTGTCACGCGTGATGATAGTTTAACATGGTACCGATTTGCATTTAAGTATACGGGCTTATACCGGCCTATGACCTGCATGTTATTAGATAGCTGTCCTCTTAAGGCCTGGTTCTCCGTGGCAGTTGGTGAACAAAATACGGAAATGATCATCTAGTTACAGCCGTTGTGGTAAATTCTTCCTTTTCTTATCAATCAAATCAGGGGTTGGTATCTATCTGGCTGATGATTGTCAACCGAGATGTCCAAACATCTTCACCGGTCCGTCATATGTCGAGCAATTGTAGTTCGATGGTTCATCCGACTGGAAACCTCTATAGTAGTTTCAATTTGAGCGCCGTTAAGATCCTGGAGTCCTTTGATTTACTGTGTCTCAGGGAACATTATTTCTACAATGGTTTTTCATGATGGCTGTTCTTTCAAACTGCTTATGGCATCCATGCAGATCGACTCTTATTGAAGAGTGATTACTAACTACTGGTCAATCTTGGCAAATTTTAGAACTCATTTATTCATCTCTGTGTTACGAAAGCCACCGAATAATTATAAACTAAAACTTATTGCTTTTTCGTTTCTACTTTCGTTTCCTAGTATTGTGAGATACTACTCACTTGTGAGTAGTCGGTAAGTTGCGGTGATTAAAAGAGAAGAAAACCATCAGGGACCAAGTAATATGTTTGGGAAGAATAAACACTGCCTGCTCTACAGATTACTCTGTGTGTCAGGATGTTTTGCGATGGCGTGTTTCTGATAAGGTTTTCGTGTTATGCTGGTAAAATTACTGACCTTCAACCTGTACTCTGTAATAAAAAGCTCTCCTCGACAAGCACCGCCTTATGGGAATACAACACTAGTTATATGTAGATGAGAAGAAAAAAAACTGTTTTGATTTCTCTCATTCCATTTTCTTTGTTTCTGCATCGCTTTCTGGAAACGATGCACATTTCGATGTTCATATATTGTACTATTTGGAGCAAGACAACAAAGTCATTTAGCAGATCAATCCTCACATACCATGCTGGGCATTGTAAACATTTTCAACTGCTCTTCTCACATTAGAGTGTCAATTATCTGTTGTTGTTCTTTTCGAAAACAATCTCATGCGGAGATAGCCGTGTTGTGTGGAGCAACGGAGAACAGTTTCCCGCCAATTTTCCCCCGCTAGATCATTCCTGGCGTTTCCTTTGGTATCAGCCCGCTTGTTTAAATGCTTTGAAATTTGATGTCTGAACACTGTACCGCTCGGGTTACTTAAATCACAACGATGAATGGAAATTTCTTGCCTATCCGATATAAATAGTGTTCAAAAAAGGTATAAAAATTTGTATTTCAAATGGAAATCCGTCGTGTATATAGCAACTGAAGCGTGAACTCACATGAAGTAATCAGTCAGGTTGTGAATGTTTCCAATCGAGTCATAACCCTGCAGGTTAGTGCTGAGTTGAGCAGGGTCCGTGGCCCGCAACAAACTTTCAAAGATGGGTTGTGCTATATCATGGAAAATGGAAAATGAAAAACGGTCTGATCAGCTGCCTGGTGACGTAGTGAGTAGCTCGCTTGCGTTCTGCCCATGAAGTCCCGGGTTCGATCCCCAATCGGGTCGATGGATTCGCACTGCTGATGAGACCCAACCAGGTCAAAACAGCTGTCCAGTGCCTCTGAGCTTTGCAGTTCACACGTCGTTTGCTATATACACGACGAATTCCCATCTGAAATTTAACTAATTCTCTATTACTCACATGAAACAACAATTTGTGTTCCGGTTTCGTCTCATTTAGGATCTCTGATAGTTTCCGGGTCACGGAGTTTAAATATTTGACACCTCAGAATTTTCATCTCCTTAACTCCCACTACAATACTGTTTGTTTACAAATTTCTATCTGATATCGCGGTATTCGATAACCTGTACATCTTTTGGGTGGTATTTTACCCGCAAAGTTTGCAGCTGACGTACCAACCAATACGCAGCTCATAACAGGAAGCTGTAAAATTGGCCTGTGAGCGACCAGGATAAATTTCTCTGAGAAAAATTTTATCTAGGCAATCCAATGTCATCGATGTTTCAGGTCAGTCGGTTTACCCTCGGTGTACACCCTTGTACAGAATCTACGAAGGTTTATAAATTGCTTTTTCGGTAAATTTCGTATTGATTGATAGGAAATAATCACCCTTCAGAATTCAGTTCCACGCACATTACCCAGCTCTTGCACTCGAAAACACTAGTGTTAAGTTTTGCTTTTATTTGAGCTCATCCTTAGTGCCCATTTTCCGTTCCTTCCGGGTTAGGAGCTGCGGACCGATTGCACAAAATTTGGATCATGGGTTCATTTTTAATCATTCAAAATGGTACTGCATTTTTCATCCCGTTCAGGCAGCAATTTCTTGACACGTTATACAAATACATAGTAAAGTTGAACAACAAACGTGGATTGTTAATCGATTCGGAGCTATGCATCAGAAGAACAAAAGTGAGTGATGCAATAGAATCATGAAATTCATAAATATGAGTAGTATATGAATGACTGGATAAAATTTCCCAGGCGAACCTGACTGGTTTCATGATCCTTGTCGCCGGTTAGTTATGCGTATCTGGTAATCTGGTGTCTGATCATTATTATTCTGGAACTAAATTACGCAATGAAAATCTCATTTGTAGCTTGGGGAGTGAATTTTACACGAACGAGTCCGGAAGAATCATTATACTCATTATATATTAAAATGTATATTAAATCCCATATATACAAAGTATTATACCCATTATATATATCACACTCATTGTGAATCAGTGAAAATCGGCCTTAGCGTTGAGTTGGCTGACGGTTGATGCATCTAATTGACAACACCTGATACAGAATAATCGTAATAACCCTTCAAGACTTGCCCGTCTCAGATCCATTCCCCTAGCTGCCAATAAGATTTGTATTGCATAATATTCATGTGACAAGACATTGTCCATGTTCCAGATGAATAGGGTTTAATCAGAAGCTTGTCCACGGCGCGCTGTTTCCTTGAACTTGAAAATGAAGGCGCGCGAGAAAATATATCACCAATGAGGGGAAATTTTTCAAACGTTTGTCCATCCTCGTAAACGTCGCTCCCCTTTACCAGTTCGTCTAACGGGCACAATCGAATCTGCAATTGAACAGAACGACTGCGATTTCTTTGTGTCCCTTGGGGGAAAAGTCAAAAATGTTTGGCGCCATTCGGTCTTGGAGTATCAGACCAGCAAGCCGTGAAGAAAGAAACAATATCACCCAAACGTATTTACGCGAATTGAAACTGTGCCAGAGAAAAATAAGTTCAAAGGTTTATACGCCTCCGTTTTCCAATATAAAACGTGAAAATAACACAGCTAGACATCCATCAAAATTGAATTAATAATTTATTTGCTTCTAGGCTTCCGAAAATTGAGAAAAAAATCAATTCAACCCAAACCAATGATTCGTAAATGGTGATTGCCGATATGTAATGGTAAAAAGTATTCATTTTATGTATCTTATCTGAGAAAATGTTTACAGTAAAATGATCCCATGAGTTTTCTATCCCCCGTCCCTGAAGTTGAAATGAATCAGAAGTGACAGGTAACAATAACCGGAATAAACGTGATTTTCCTCCGTCCACCAGTTTCATTCTTTTTTTCCAATTCGATATGAAAGTTCACGGGAGAATTACTTTCAGATATCTAAAGATATTCAATGTGGTTGCTTAGAAACCGTTGACATGAGATTTTTGAACAAATATTCGTAGATCATATACTACTGATAAACGAGATACCTGTCACAATTTTTGATAACTGTCCTACAAACGTTGTCAGGTCGGGGGGAAGAAAACATTGCCAGTCAACTACTTCACCTAACAGCGTCCTCAAAAGAGCAACATTTGGGAAACTTACTAAGAGAATAATACCATAGTTTAACCTATACCTTGACTACGACAGCAGATAGCGTTCATTTGACTTAATCTATACCTGTGCGCTACAAGAAGAAGGAACATGAATAGAACAGGTGTTTCGTTCTATTTGAGGCTCATCAGCAGTGCGTAAATTTGTGTTCCTGTCAGGACTCGAACCCCCGAACAATAAGGTTGAGTCTTCAACCCCTTAACCGTAAGCAACATGGTCGATGACCATCACTTTGTGGGAATGCTTAAATTAGCTTAGGGAATCAAGTTTTGTTTGACCGATTCAATTGTTCAAAGGCACCAGGTGTAAGATTCGGAAAGTTCCAAACCCAATATTCGCGGTTTGAGTCCTGACATGGACACTGATATTGCGGACTAGTCCAAAACAGAATGAAATCGTTGTCCAGTGCTGTTTTTCTCAGTCATCACAAATATTTCATTCAACTAATGTTTCAACGAATCATTGATTGACATGCTGAAAAGAATTGAATTTTTCCACATGGATTCGTTGAACAAAAATTCAGTATGTATTGTGCCCACCATGATTTCACCAATCTTGGTACAATCGATAAATTTTCAAAATGTTACTACAGCAAGCAATCAGTAGGTTTCATCAATTCCAAATTCATTGTAAATGCTATTTAAAGATTTCCACCCAATATAACAGGTCTGAAAACAAGCAGACTGATATTTTGAATTTCTATACTCGTTTTTTCATGTCCATTCCACTTATATTAAAAAACCGACTGTGAAATATTGTAAATTTGTGAATGTTTATCTTTTAACTATTGTGTACAATCAACTTAAGGGTTCCGGTCTCCAAATCACTAACCCATAAACGATTAGTGAATTGAAATAGAATGGACTCACATTGTTAGATCTGCACCCGGATAACTTGAACTTTCTATCATAACAGGATGGTGTTCTACAAAAGTATTGCTCGTCCATCGGCAGGGGTAGTGGCATGTACATAAGAAGTTGACTCAACTATCCACAATGTCATAATTCGTTTTTCTGCAGTTAGCAAATCAGATTATCGTATTTCCTCTTGAACCTGAAACACCAGTATATTAGACCTGGTTACACGTGTGGTTACAATGCGTCTCAAGTGGAACCTCGGAAAGGGTTTTTTCTCGTCCTGTCTGAATTACTAGCCTCTTTCCTTAGACTGACCAGCAAGGTCGTCTACATTTAAACAATTAAATACTGGATACATTTTGACGCATAAGTGAAATAGT
Organism: Echinostoma caproni; assembly: GCA_900618425.1. Classification (NCBI taxonomy): domain Eukaryota; kingdom Metazoa; phylum Platyhelminthes; class Trematoda; order Plagiorchiida; family Echinostomatidae; genus Echinostoma; species Echinostoma caproni. Next base: position 29,457 of record UZAN01040124.1, on the reverse strand, counting down.
CTTTCTCACAACACTGGGCTATTGCAAGTGCTTCTTATGACGCTTCGTACTTTGTCCCTATCAAATAGTCACAGTATTTTTTAATAAAATTGCAATTAGAACTTTTGTCGATGTAAAGCCTATATTTTAGTCCAAAACGTACACAGTTAGAGCACAAGAAAGGCAAACAATATTTAAGTCCCCAAACGATTAACACATTCTGCAGAAACCTGTATTGTGTTTACCAGAATATGTACCAAAGCGAGTTTTGTGCAGGTACGCGGTATGTTTACGCGGAAGGGAACACGATGATGTGGGGATATAATTGCCGGGTGGGAAGGTCAGCACATTAAATCTGTGTGCCGGGATGAGGGGCCAATGCGATACATAAGAATCGTGTGTGCAAACGTTTCACACTCATCCAAATGACTTTCACACATATCGGCTATCAGTTATTCCAGTGTCTAATGACGGTCGATTCAAATCGAAGCAACTTTAATAAACTATGAGAAACAATAATCATAAAAGGGAATAATACACCGGAGAGAACGCAATTTGGAGTTAGTCAACCGTTGAATTTTGAAATGACGTGGTTTACAGATGTGGAAATAAACTAGTCGAAAAGTGTATTGGCTATATGTTGAAAGTGAGAGGTTCGACGAAAATTATTATTATTTATTACAGCTTACCTGGGATGCTGATTCTGATCCACTCGATACCCGATCAAATGAGAACGTACAGCGCAATACTTTACAAAATCATTCGAAACCTTTAGAACGCTGAAGAAAGCGAGAGATTGTATCTGGGTGGAAGTTGTTGAACTCTATTAAAATTGTCATAAAATTGTGGGATAGCATGACTCGGAATCACACTTAGGGTGTTGGTAGACAACTTGCTTTGATAGGTACAAAACAAGTAAATGAGAGTAACCCGGATTTGTTTAAGTCGTTTGCAGGCTAGCCTGACACACGGAGTTCTCCCAGAGATGTAATCAACAAAGTAGGCTATTAACTGCTGGGGACATCA